>JAULAV010005309.1:0-25000 GCA_030789695.1 Scilla litardierei | reverse complement strand
CGGTTGCAAAAATTAAGGGTTATCAAAACCCTAACCTTACCTGATGACGGCAGATCTTCTCGGGAGGAGATTCTGACGGTTTCGGCATCCGATCTTCGCGCGATAAGCCCCCTCTCTTATCTATTTTATATGGATGTTTCTAGGGTTTAATGTCGCAAAAAAATAATTTATTCTTTCTTTTCAAAAGGTTTTTGATATTTGCTTCTGAGTATCGATTTGCTCTTGGGTGGCTTCGTTTTCTTGCCCCTTGGTTTCGGATCTGCTCTTTGCTCTCTGGACTTTCGGCTTTTGCTCTGGGGTTTCAAATCCGCTTTTGGAACTCTGGTTTCATAATTTTCCTTTCGCAAATTCCAGTTCAGGTAGATTCAAACCCTATTTAAACTTCTAATTATTTATTTTCTGGATGAAAATGATGAATCATGGGTTTCTTGAGGGGATTACTCCCCGATGAAAACTTTTGGCACCAATCCCAGTTCGCACGGGGCCTTAGCCATTGCTCGTTCTAGACTCTTGTGCTAAAAATTAATTTGTGGTCGGCCACCGAGGTGGAAGGCTTGGTCGTAGGTTGCTACCATGTTTGTTCGTCGTTTTTCGTTCCATTTTCCTTTGCTGTCATACTCCCAATTGCCTGCTTGGGTTTTTGGATAATGTGGGCTTGTTCTGGTTGCTAGCATGTTGTTTTTCATTCACGTCATCTGTTGTTATCTTGTTGTTTTCATACTTATTATCTGCTGCCTGTTGGATGTTTACCTGATTGTCGCTGTTATTACATCTGTTTGCCCGTGTGTCTGCACAAGGTGATTCTGCTACCTGTATACCTATCCTTTGTGCTTCCAGTGACATGTTGCTTGTCCTTAGTGCTTTTGCATGCTTATTTGGCGTGCCGTTTGCTGTTTTATTTTATTGATAGGCTGATTCTGTTGTTAGCAAGATTAAATGAAGCATCGATCAGATTGTTACAGTCTTAAAATTGATACCTTTGCATGCAAACCTATTAGCTGAGCAACCCCTCTAGGCAGGTAGACCACAACTTAGAAAGGTGCCAACATGAATCTTATTCATCCTTATATTTCTATGTAATTTGTCTTTTACTCTTTGCAGATTTTTTTATCACTTTTCATTTTACCATTTTGCCAGCTATTATAAATGTTCTCTTTTATTCTATGTTTTAAAAGCGCTCCTGGTAACTGTTGGACCGATTTGATAAATAAAGTAACTATTCATGAATGGGACATGCGTATCTAATTGCCAATTCCACTAAATTATATGTTTAGGAGTTATGCAATGAGATTACACGATAATATTGGTACGCCTGATCTTCTTGCACCAGACATGACAACCTGAACATAGTTTTTGCATAACCCTCTAAATATATAATTTAGAGAACAACTACATGAACAGGATATTTGACATCCTAAAATTAGAATAAACTACACTTGACATCACGGGTATGGGGTAACTTATAATTGAGAGGGTGCGGGAGCTTATGGCCCCTATCTGGGAGGATTTCCTTTATATGGATCCTGAGTTCTCGGTACAGTTTGTCCTTATACTCGGCCCGGGGTAGCACCCCGTGGTCCAAGGTGGACTTCATATTGCACATCGTGCTCTCCTCTTATAAGTCACAACACAACAACAATTCTTCTGGTTAATTGCTCATTTCTAATTTGCCACTTAAATCATGTCACGTTGGTAACTATTTCTTTTACGATTCTTTTGATATCTTTTAACTTCCTGCAAAATGAATCAATTAAATGTTTAAAATGGTTTGCAATGTACTTTATTAATGGTGGTTCAAATCCATCAGGTAATACTCAGCTTGAAGAGGAGGCTCCGCAGTACGAAGAGTCCGATTTTCCTGTTGAGGACGCGGACTTTTGATCTTCTGTATTATCAGGAGAGTGTTTTACTTCTCTTAGTCGTTTTCCTATCAGCATCGTTTTAATTAAGTTGTAGTTCCGTTGTTACCAAGAAAATGTAATTTCCTTTCAATATTTAATAAAATGAGTATTTTCTTTATCGTTGTCCTTAATATTTCCTGTTTAAAACTATATAGACTTCACTGGTACCTGTAAGACCTGCAAAACTATTAAGAGTGTAACGGTACCCGTTCCTGGGGCATTACAAGTGGTGGCCCATGCAGGTCTGTGCAACCACCTCGTGAACAGTATATGATAAACATGAAATATTTTTTAGATACTCGAATTATTAAATTGACAACCATCCTTGAATTACGGAATGTCGAAGGTGTATAATCGACGTACACGTAGCACCGTTGGATCAAATCCTGATACTATCGACGTAGCGATGGAGATGTGGGAATGGGAACCATGTCCCAAACGATGAAGATCCCGCCAACAATATCAATCTTGAAACTGGCCTTAATCGTGTGCTAGCAATGATGGCAGTGCTGATAATAAATAACCTCCGATGGTGCACCAAATATCTGATCGAGCATTGCGAGAAATGGTTCAAGCCATACGGCAGGAACCCGTGCGGCAGGAACCAATACGAGAAGGGGGGTACAAGAGTTTCGGTCATTGCGTCCACCGATCTTCACTGGACGGGAGGATCCTCTAGCTACAGAGGAATGGCTATGGACCATTACTCATATGTTGAAGGCGGTATGAGCTCCTGTGGATTCCTGGGTAGATATGGCAAGCCTGCAGTTGACCAAGGATGCCATGTTATGGTGGGATTCTGTGGAGGACCGTTTACCGCAGCCGATCTCTTGGGCTACATTTAAGGAGGCATTCAATGCCCAATTCTTTTCACCTGAGGCGCAGATGGAGCTCGAGGAATGGTTTATGGAACTGAAGCAAGGTTCCATGACTGTGGAAGAATACGATGTTGAGTTCTCTAAGCTCAGCAGGTGTGTATTTTTGACCCATAACCGTTAATTATTCCAGATACATGATTTTCTCTTCTAAATGATCTGTAAACTCCAGTTTTGCTAAGGATGTGGTGTCCACTCCTCTGGCCCGAGCCAAGAGATTCCAGAAGGGCCTGAACATCGACATCCGTGATAAGATGGTCGGATTCAAATTGAAGACCCATGCTGACGTACTTTGCACTGCTCGAGAGTACGAGTATATACAGCGGGAGCGAGACGAGAGCATCAGGTGGCTGCCCCACGACGACCACCTACCTCTTTAACAGCTTCTGCGGGGCATCACAGTCAGCCACTTGCTCCTACTAGATAGCTTCATAGGCCTATGCATCAGATACAGTTTAGGAGGCCTGCACCACCCCAGCCACCACACAGTCACAATTCAGGCGACCCACTTCTATCTGCCACTACTGCAATAAACCGGGTCACATCAAGCCAGAATGTCGACTTTATCTAAATTTGTGCTTGGTTTGTGGTGTCAAGGATCACGCTACGAGAGATTGCCTGCATATGGGACAAAGACCAGTTACCATAGCTCAGACTACTGCACCAGTTTCGGCTCCAGCCCCGACAGGGAGCAATCAGCGTAGAGCTCCACTTCCACCTCAGCAAAATGTGTACCAGCAGGCGAGGACTCAGGCTCCACCAGCTAAGCACCAGGTTTTCACTATGACTGTGGAGGAGGTAGAGGCCACTGGCCAAGTTATCTCTGGTATGTGGTTTACAGTTTACTACTTATTAATCTATTTAATTATGTTTTCATACAATGGTATATGTATGCTTAGACTTAGTATCTGTCACCGTAGGTATTATAATAGTTGCCAATAGACCCGTCCTCGCCCTTTTCGACTCTGGAGATTCACATTGCTTTATGTCCATGCGCTTTGTTGACCAGCACACCATTCCTGTTTCACCTATCGATTCTTGTTGGAAAGTTAACACATGTAGTGGAGTACTGACAACAACTAGTGCAGGTCTTTCATGTCCTATGGATATATGTGGACACAAACTGCCAATAGATTTCATCGTCATCAACATGCCAAATTTTGGTGTCATCCTCGGGATGGATTGGTTGGCGGTACATTATGCCACGATTGATTGTCGCAAAGGAAGAGTGGTGTTTAACATGCCAAACCAACCCAGATTCGAATTTGTCAGAACAGAGAGACCAGCAAGGTTTAGAGCTAAACCAACATCAGCGACTGCCATGGAGATTGAGATAGAGAAGCCAGAGGTAGTTCGAGAATTTCCAGATGTGTTTCCGGATAAACTTACTGGGTTACCTCCAGACCACAGAGTTGAGTTTGCAATTGAGCTAATGCCTGGTGCCCAGCCTTATTCTAGACAGCCTTACCGCATGTCACCATCCGAGTTGTATGAAGTGCGGATGCAATTGGATGACCTCTTGAAGAAAGGGTGGATACATCCCAGTGTGTCTTCTTGGGGCGCTCCGATATTATTGGTGGAGATGAAAGATGGATCCAAACGGATGTGTGTCGATTACATGGAACTAAACAAGCTTACGGTGAAGAACAAGTATCCCATTCCCCGTATCGACGACTTATTTGATCAGCTTGGAGGAGCAAGTGTCTTTTCTAAATTGGACTTAAAGACCGGCTATCATCAGTTGAGGGTCAAGAAAGAAGACGTGCATAAGACAGCATTCAGCACTAGATACGGACACTATGAGTTTCTGGTGATGCCGTTTGGTGTGACTAATGCACCGACGATATTCATGAATCTCATGCACAAAGTATTATACGAGTATCTAGACAAGTTCGTAGTAGTGTACTGGGATGATATATTGGTATACTCGAAGAATGCACAGGAGCACGCCGGACATTTGAGAACAGTACTAGAGACCTTGAGGTGGAGTAAGCTATATGAAAAGTACAGTAAGTGCGAGTTTTGGTTGGACAAGATGGTATTTCTAGGCCAAGTGATTTCAAAAGAAGGAATCTCTGTGAACCCAGAAAAGGTTGCAGCAGTTCAGAATTGGCCAGTCCCTAAGACAGTATCAGAGATTCGGAGCTTCTTGGGACTAACTGGTTACTACAGAAGATTCATCCAAGATTTTTCGAGGATCGCAGAGCCCTTGACACAGTTGACAAGGAAGGACGTGATGTATGTTTAGTCGAGGGCATGTAACGATGCCCTTCAAGAATTGAAGAAGCGGTTGACGACAGTGCCGATATTGGTCATTCCAGATTGCATGGGAGATTTTGAAGTGTTTTGCGACGCGTCTGGCAAAGGTTTTGGGTGTGTTCTTCATCAGCACGGACGCGTTGTTGCATATGCATCAAGGCAATTGAAGAATCACGAGAAGAATTATCCCACTCATGATCTTGAGTTGGCGACCATAATATTTGCCTTGAAGATCTGGAGGCACTTTCTACTTGGGGAGCGCTTGCAGGTATATACGGATCATAAGAGCTTGATGTAGATCTTCACGCAGAAGGATCTGAACCAGTGTCAACGGAGATGGATCGAGCTCATGGAAGATTACAACATTGACCTTCAGTATCACCCTAGGAAGGTTAACATGGTACCTGATGCTTTGAGTTGGCTTCCAGGAGTGATGACGCTTACGACGCAGTGGAGATTGTAGCAGGAGATCTGTGACATGGAAATAGACGTGGTGTTACCCGGGTTGACCTCATCATTTATGAACTTGGAGATACATGCGACGTTGGTAGACAGAATCAAGGCTGCTCAGACAGGAGATGCAAAGCTTCAGCAGATCAGGAACATGGCATTGGCAGGACAGAGACCAGAATTTCAGATAAATGCAGATGGATCATTGAGATATGGAAGTAGAATATGTGTACCATCAGGAGATGTTAGGGATGAATTATTAAAGGAAGCACACAGTTTTCCATACTCCATCCACCCAGGAGGCACCAAGATGTACCAAGATCTACGACGAAATTATTGGTGGCATGAAATGAAGAGAAGTGTAGTGCAAAGTGTGGCCAGATGTATGGTGTGTCAGCAGGTAAAGGCTGAGTATCATCATGTTACCGGTCTTTTACAGCCCCTGCCCATCCCTAAGTGGAAGTGGCAACATATCACGATGGATTTCATGACGGAAATTCCAAAGAGTAAGAAGCAACATGATAACGTTTGGGTGATCGTTGATCGATTGACCAAGTCGGCTCACTTTATTCCCTTCAGGGTTGGACAGTCTACAGAGACTCTTGCCAAAAGATATATTGAGGAAATTGTGAAGCTACATGGGGTCCTAGTAAGTATCATTTCTAATATGGACACCCAGTTTACTTCACACTTCTGGAAGGTCTACAGGAGAAGTTGGGTACTCAGCTAAAGTTCGGTACAGCTTATCATCCTCAGACGAACGGACAATCAGAGCGAACTATACAGATTTTGGAGGACATGCTGCGGGCATGTATGTTAGATTTCAAGGGTCCTGGGAAGACCATCTACATCTCGTGGAGTTTGCTTATAATAATAGTCATCAGACGAGTATTAGAATGGCTCCTTTTACTGCTTTGTATGGAAGGAAGTGTCGTTCTCCATTGAGCTGGGACGATGTTGGAGACAGAGAACTGGTTGGGCCCGAGATGATCGTAGAGGCAGTGGACGTTGTATGGACTATCAGAGAGAGCTACAGGTGGCACAAGACCGTTATAAGTACTGGATAGATGCAAAGAGGCGACATTTGGAATTTCAGCCGGGAGATCATGTATTTCTCAAGATTTCACCTAATAGAGGCATGATTTGTTTTGTTTGCATAGGAAAGCTTAGCCCACGGTTTATTGGACCTTTTAACATCCTTGAGCATATTGGCGAGGTGGCATACAAACTTGCACTGCCTCCATCTCTGGAGGGTGTGCATAATGTGTTCCACATAACTCAGTTACGGAAGTATGTGGGGGGCCCAACCCACATGGTTGATCATTCAGAGATCACAGTCAGGCCAGATTTAAGTTATGAACAACAGCCAGTAAAGATAATTGATCGTCGACAGAGTGCTCTCAGGAACAAGACTGTAGATTTGGTTAAAGCGATATGGCATCGTGACTCGTCAGGAGAGGCTACCTAGGAGCGAGAAGAAGAGATGAAGGAGCGGTATCCGTACCTTTTCACCGTTTAGTGTTTTCTTTGAATTCCGAGGACGGAATTTCTTTGAAGGTGTATAAGGTGTAAAGGTCCGTTCTCTAAAAGCCCCTAGCCCAAGCCCATTTTCTTTAATAAAGCCCCCTCATTTCTCTCCCATGCTCTCATTTTCACTCTCCCAAACCCACTTCGACCCCGATGCCCTCTCCACTTCTCTCTCTCACGCGGCGAACCCAAACCCCCGACGCCCTTTTTCCGTTCTCTCTCCACGAGCAACAGCAGCGAGCGGCTCACTTCGACCGTTCGATTTGTTCACCAAGCCAACAATCTGACCCTTGCTCTTTTACCCTCTCTCAATGAACATCGGTTGCGAAAATTAAGGGTTTTCAAAACCCTAACCTTACCTGATGACGGCAGATCTTCTCGGGAGGAGATTCTGATGGTTTCGGCATCCGATCTTCGCACGATAAGCCCCCTCTCTTCTCTATTTTATATGGATGTTTCTAGGGTTTAATGTCACAAAAAAATAATAATTTACTCTTCCTTTTCAAAAGGTTTTCGATCTTTCCTTCTGAGTATCGATTTGCTCTTGGGTGGCTTCGTTTTCTTGCCCCTTGGTTTCGGATCTGCTCTTTGCTCTTTGGACTTTTGGCTTTTGCTCTGGGATTTCAGATCTGCTTTTGGAACTCTAGTTTCTTAATTTTCCTTTCGCAAATTCCAGTTCAGGTAGATTCAAACCCTATTTAAACTTCTAATTATTTATTTTCTGGATGAAAATGATGAATCATGGGTTTCTTGAGGGGACTACTCCCCGATGAAAACTTTTGGCACCAATCCCAGTTTGCACGGCACCTTAGTCGTTGCTCGTTCTAGACCCTTGTGATAAAAAATTAATTTGTGGTCGACCGCCGAGGTGGAAGGCTTGGCCGTAGGTTTCTACCATGTTTAATCGTTGTTTTTCGTTCCATTTTCCTTTGCTGTCATACTGCCAATTGCCTGCTTGGGTTTTTGGATAATGTGGGATTGTTCTGGTTGCTAGCATGCTATTTTTCATTCCCATCATCTGTTGTTATCTTGTTGTTTTCATACTTATTGTCTGCTGCCTGTTGGATGTTTACCTGATTACCGCTGTTATTACATCTGTTTTCCCGTGTGTCTGCACTTGGTGATTCTGCTACCTATATACCTATCCTTTGTGCTTCCAGTGGCATGTTGCTTGTCCCTAACCTTAGTGGGTCTCGGACCTTCCAGCACCCCTGGGGGGTCCTATGCCCTTGGTGCCTTTTGGGGGTGCTGCACGGAGCCTGCCCCGGATCTTTGGTATGGAGGGGTCAATGTGTGCAGTTCGTCTCCATCCCTTGGAGATCTTTCAGGCGCGCAGCTCAGAAGCCTACCCCAGAGGTGTGATCGCAGCAAGGCAGCTTGCTCTTTACGATTAGGCCGAACCTGACCTGGGGCTTCTCACACACAAGACATTTGAAGAGGACGTGAGTTGAAACTTAACGATATGTGAGAAAGAAGGAAAACCTGTTTAGGCAGGGGCGCAGTCCGGATACCCGCCCCAGACCCAAGGACGACCTGTCGTGGGCGCAGCCCGTAGACCGGCCCCTGATCTCTATTCGTTCCTGTTTCGGGTAGCCTGGATTTTCTCATTCCAGGTCTGCCCGTGAGAACTTGAGCTACAGGGCGCATAGTCGGCCTACTCGAAGGAGCTTGTTACCTAAGAGGTGCTCTATACCTCAAAGGGACCTGAAATTTCCATTCAAACAACATGTCGTTTGTACAAACGTGAGAACAACACTACTATAAGGCAGTAGGACTAGAGGGCGCCAGGTAGACCATCCCTCAATCTATGCGCCGGATCGGCCTTGCGATGGGATGGGCGGCTTGCTCGGCATCCTGGGCCTGGGCCAGTCGGAGTGGTTCTGCAGAAGTTTGCCCGTCGTGCACCTAGCCTCCTTGTTCGACGAACCTCTAAAGGTGGCCACCTTGTATGAGCTGCTCTACATCCCTCTTCAGGGTGGAGTAGTTGTCGATGTCATGGCCATGGTTGCGGTGATACCGATAATACCTTCGCGTGTCCCTGCCAGAAGGCCCCGTCCGCATCTCTGGTGGCACGTTCCTGAGAAATCCGCCTGCCAAGGTCATCACCATCACCTCTGCCAGGGGGGCATTGAGTCTCGTGTCGCTAAGCTCCTGTGGCCTCTCGGGTCCACCTCCTGGAGCGGGATTCCTGGGGGCGAGGAAACCCCTCAGCGGCCCGGGGTGATCCTGCCCATGAGGGCTGCCCCAGTCGTGCCCTCGGGGGCAGTCTTGGTAACGCCCTTGGGGACGTTCCTCCTGCCACGGCCGTTGGTTGGGCCGCGCTTCAATACAAGGGCTCTGGCCGGTGAGGCCTCCTCGCTTAGTATGAACTTCTTCATCCTGGCAAAGAGGTCGTCGAGTTTGATCGGCAGATCACGGAGTAAGGACTTCTGCAGACTCCTATTTTCCCGCCCTCTCTTGAAGGCCGCCATGACAAGCTCAGCCCTGTAGCTCATCACACTGAGTCTTTCCTTATTGAAATGCTTCAGAAATCTACAGATGGTCTCCCCCTCCTCCTGGACCACCGTGAACAAATAGTCTGAGGCATTCTTCCTCTTTCGCCCCGCCAGGAATTGATTGCAGAACTTCCGCGAGAGGTCATAAAACGAATCAACGGAAACACTGGGCAGTCCATTATACCACTCCCTGGCCACCTCCTTCAAGGTGGTTCGAAAAAATCGACACCGGAGGGGCGTCACCTGCCCCGCTGACCTCCATCCAGTCCTGGTACAGCTGCACGTGCTCCAGGGGATCGCCTGAACCGTCATAGAGTTCAATATGAAGTATCTTGAACCTATAGGGTATCGGGGTTGAGATCACCCTGCGAGACAACGGATTGGCCTCAGCGGGGCCGGGGGGTGGTGCTGGCTCTCCATCCCGCCTGTTGGAACTGTCGGATGAACCACCTCGGTGCTCAGAGGTGTTCCTCCCTCTCTCCAGAGGATTAGGACTACGGTTATGACTCCTCTGCCTTCCGTCTCCCCTCCTAGGAGAACGGTGATCTCGTCAGGGGGGCTTCTGCTACGGAACCCCCCCACCACGGACTGGGTGACCTCCCACGATGGTAGCTTTCAACAGGATGATCTGGCTGGGCGTCCCTCCGCACTATCGAGGCCGGGGCTAAGGGGACTCCTCGGCTCTCCTCTTGGAGCCTCTCTCTCTCTCTCCGCATCAAGGAGGCAAATCCATCGACGAGATGCTTCCTTCTATAACCGTCTAAGCTGGGCGGCCTCCTCCTCCTTGTCGATCTCCCTCTGCAGAGCGGCTACCTCCGCTTCATCGAACCGCCTTTGACGTGCCACCCATGCTCCCTCGTCAATCTGAGCAAGGAGGTCTCTCCTCACACTGTGAGGCTCGAAGGGGCCTTCTGCCCGAGTCGGTCCCGTCTGTCGCACAGCGCTCCACTCCTCCATCCTCTTGGTGAAGCTCTGGAAGCTTTGGAAGCTTTGGAAGATGCCAAGGGACACGTCCTGAATGGCTGCGGCCGACCCCTCAAGGGGTTGGTTCACCGGGGAAGCTCTTCTGGGAGAACGAGTCCCTTCAGCTAGATGTGGCATCAGGGCATCGTCGATCATGGCATCAAGTCGACCCTGCCTCCTTAGAGGTGAGGGAGCATGATAGCGGGAGACTTGTCGTGGAGAGGATTGCGCTAAGAGCATGTGGATCCTGACATGGGTGTAAACCTCGTTCCCATAGACGACGCCAACTCGGGTCAAATCTGCACACAATAGAATTTGTATAGGGTGTGAATCACAGGTACAATGATTTAAAGGTTTTGGGTGAAGGTGAGGCTAGGACGGATCAAAGCGTGCTTCGGGGGTGAAGAACCCTATGTCACCTGGAGGTCGCCCGAAGATCGCCTGCTCCTGGTAGCCGAGGCGAGCTTCAGGTGACGGGGTGGAAGACGAGGCGAGCCATGATCTGAGGATGATCGGGAGATGAGGATCTCGTGGTCGCCCGTCAGTCGGAGTAAGGTCGCCCTCTAGCAGGCGAAGGCCGCTCGCCCTTTGACGAAGGTCGTCGCAGGTCGCACGTCTGTTGGTGGCTCGGACGAACTTCCTGCAGGGTGAGAAACTTGTCAGAAAGGCTGGTCGGGCTGTCTGCCTATAGCCCCTTCGATGCCTAACTTAGAGGGTGGCGTAGGAAGTAGGCGTCGGGCACAGTGGGCGACCCTAAGACGGGTCAGCGAGGTGCGGTGGGCTTATGAGAAAAGCACAGATATATGGAAGATATCCGGCCTTGTGTATAGAGATGAGTTAGAAGATTACCATTGACAGATGAGGCAGCTTCCGAATCCCTCTCTCGTTGGAGGAGAGGTGGTATTTATAGGGCTGAGAGGCGGTTGCTCGTCGTCTTATCAGCTGTCCAGTCATCCTTGCAGGCACTCGACTAATGAGGCTGTGTCAGAGATATTTACCGCATTGATTGTGTCAGGAGGTGTCTGGGGCATTAATGAGACACGAGGGCCGGCAATCAGTTCTTTTCCTTAACCCCTGGCATTAATGGTGTGTAGGTGAGACTACGTTATCCTGTTAGAGATATTTATTCTTGGCTACCCTCAGGGGCGAATCATAGGTCAACGATCAAGCTCGGCTTCTCCGGACAATGCTCATGCTAGTGGGTAGGTGAGCTTGTCTGTGGCATGGCGAGCTAGGCTGGAGCGAGCTACTCTGGGTCGAGCCACTCTGGGTCGGATGACGAGCTTGCCATTCCGCTGGGGCGAGCTAGTAGGTTGCACCGGTGGGGCTTCTTAGTTGGCCTCGGGGGGCAAGCTTGCGACGGGGCGAGGCGAGCCTGTCTGAGTCGAGGCGGCCTTGAGCTCGGCTAGTGTCCTGCTAGGAGAGTCGGCGAGGTCCCAGCCTGGGTCCCCTATTGCATATGGGCCTGAACTTCATGGGCCGGCCTTTAGGGCGTAACACTAATCATAGTTAAGCTTTTGTATTGGTGAGAGATTGAAGATTGGATCTTAATTTTCTATTGAAGGCTTCTTTGACGACGTTGGTTTGTCTTGATCTCTTGCAAGTTTTGATTTTTATGCTATATCTCTTATTGAATCTTAATTGCATGATGAATTCCATCGTTGATCTTATTTTCCTATTGATTTCTAATATGATTTGTGAGTAGTTCCTTTGCTCTAGGGCAAAGGGATAAACCCTATTGATCTAATGTTTGAATTGTGAGATTTATTGAATTGCTATGCTATTAGGCTCGATTGAAAGGTTAGATCTTGATTGATTTACTATGGATAGATAGGGATTTCTCTTGGATCTCGTGAGCTCGACAGAGGATCCTGATCCAAGGAAATCCCTAGATCTTTGATTTGCAAATTTGGTGCGTGATGGCGACCAAAGCTAGCATTTTTATTGTTTTCCTATACTCATATTCATTGCACGACAGTGAACGGATACGACTATCAAGATCTAGATCCGAACTCAAGTTGCACGACAGCGAGCTTGAGTTTGGATTGGAAGAAATTGCCGATCTTAATGCTAGTGGTCTACACTAGGCTTGCATGACAGTGAGGCTCTAGTTTAGATTGCTATAGACCTATAATTACACGACGGCGTTAGTTGGTTCTCCAATTAGTTGCTGCAAGTTCACCTTAAATCGAGTCTAGTTGCATGGTGTTCCATAACTCATGACAATGACTTGAAAATTCATAGTGGGGATTCCCTAGCCCTAGACATCTTTATTATATTGAATTTGTATTGATACTCGAACGATTATTACACCATCCATTCTCAAACGACTTTTCCACCAAATAGCTTAGAAACCAAAATAGATTATTGTCATTAGTCCTCCATGTTATTCGATACCTGCTTGCCATTTAATCGTGCAATTGCGGTAAAACTACATTGTTTCCCGGGTGTATATCCGGGAGCGATCACTCTTTTAGCTGCTACCTAATGTTCTCTTCCTGGATTGCTTTGGTATCTTCCTAGCATTCCCACTATAAATGCAAGATCTGGTCGAGTGCATACTTGTGCATACATAAGACTTCCCACTACAGATGCATATGGGATATTCTCCATACTTGGCTTCAATATTATTATTTGGACACAACTTAAGACTAAATTTGTCTCCTTTTGACGCGGGCGTGTCATGTGGTCTACAATTTTGCATGCCAAACCTTTGCAGTATCTTTTCGATGTAACCCTTTTGTGATAATCCAAGAATTCCTCGTGAATGATCACGATGAATTTGGATTCCAAACACATATGATGCTTCTCCAAGATCTTTCATATCGAAATGTTTTGATAGAAATTTCTTGGTATCCTGAAGAAGCTTTGCATCACTGCTGGCAAGAAAAATATCATCGATATATAATACCAGAAATATAAACCTACTCCCACTGAACTTATGGTACACACAATCTTCAACAATGTTGATCTCAAAACCAAATGAGAGAACAATTTGATGAAAGTTAAGGTACCATTGATGAGATGCTTGCTTGAGCCCATATATAGACTTTTTTAGTTTGCATACCAAACCGTTATCTTCCTTCTGGTTGCACCATATAGATGGTTTCCTCAATGTCACCATTGAGAAAAGACGTCTTTACGTCCATCTGATGTAACTCCAAGTCAAAATGTGCCACAAGTACCATTATGGTCGTAAAAGAGTCTTTCAACGAAACAGGAGAGAAAGTATCTTTATAATCGATACCTTCTCTTTGAGTAAATCCTTTTGCGACAAGACATGCATTATACCTTTCCAAATTACCTTGTGAATCTCTTTTGGTTTTGTAAACCCATTTACAACCAATTGATTTCACACATTTAGGTAAGGGGACAAGGTCCCAAACGTCATTCTCTTTCATGGAGTGAATTTGTTGGGGGGATGTATGTTCTCAGTTCGTTTGTATTGGATGCAAATGGATTTTATAAGTCACAAAGAGTTTGCGATATATTAGATGTGAAGATTTTGCATATGATGCAAAGGGTATTAAATGTGTCGTAAATTGTTTACGAACATATCTAATATAATTAATGAATAGAAAAGGTTATCTGGATTATATGTCCCGGTCTAAACCCAAGTTCGAACGACGTCCAAAACGTACGCCAAACGCAAGATTTAGAGCTAAAAAGCCCTACAGGCGCACCAGCCCTGGGTGGGCCTACCCGCCAGCCCATTTCTGGGTGGGTCAGGGTCCGCCCACAAGGGCGGTCGTCCGACCTGCCAAGCGGGCGGGTCGGGCCCACCCGCATTGGCCGCGCCAGGGCGGGTCAAGCCTGCCCAGTTGGCTGGGGCGGGTGCCCAGCCTGCGAAGGGGCACCCCTGCCCTGTTTTGGCTGGTGGGGCCCACCCCATGGGCCTCACCAACTGGGGTTGTGAACCCTTTGTCTTCTCTTGCTGCGATGGCTCAGTTTTTTGTGAAAACTGATTTTTAGCTCAACTTTAAGACAACGTTTGAGGGTCAAACGAAGTCGGAATTAAGTGATGTTCGAACCTACGTGTTCACCGTTCAACCCTCTTCGATTTGATAGGTTATATCACTTGCGAAGCCCAACGCCGAGGGAGGAAAAATTCACCAAAGTTTGGCCTTTGTGAAATGCAAACATTAATTAATTTTTATTCCATATTTTTTAGTCCCACATCGGATATGGAGTAAAGGGGAGGGGTCAGTCGCCTATAAAAATAGGAGCCTACTCCCCTCCTTGAAACTAGTCCCAAGCTCCAGATCTGGGTAGCTCCATTAAACGTGAGCAAGCCTAGATCTGAGCTTAAATTAAATATTTTGTTTCTCCCTAAATTTCTGCCTTGTTTCTGTTTGGGCTTTAGCAAAGCTACGAAGAAGTTCGGATCGGATCCGAAGTCTTAACGAAGGATCCACTCAAGGTGAAATCTTCTTCAGCGTGTGGTTGGCTCGATGACAAGGGTGTTGCTCGTCTTGGGATGCGGCGTGGTTCGGGAAGTGGTTCGGCTCGAGACGAGAAGCGGCTTGGGACGCAGTTTCGGCTTGGGAGAAGTGGCGCTATGGGCCAAAGAAACATTGCTGAAAACGACGCTTCGTATTCTGCAGAAACGAAGTGAAAGGTATATAGTTTAAATTATTGGCAAGTGTTTATAATTGCAAATATGTTGATAGATCTATCCTTAGGGGTTGGTCGGACCCAACCCCGGGATAGTAGAGATCTTTGGCTAGGGTTGTTCCGTTAGGGCTAGATTTAAAATAGTTTTAAAGTTGTTTTTATGCTGCTATTTTTCTTTTCGGCGTTCGACCGACTTAGGCCGGACGTCGATTTTATTGCCCTAAGGACCAGAAAACCCAATATTGGTATCACAGCCTTGTCTACATTGATCTATAGTTTTGCAATTTATAAATTGTAAGTGATACAGCATGCTTTTCCATCAGATGGGGGTTTTAATTTAAACTTTAAAAATGTCGTTTTTAAAGCACTGTTTTTATTTTCGAAAATTGTTTTTGAAAATTAATATTTAATTTTAAAATCATGTGATAATTTTAAAAATTAGATCTTTATAATTATTTGATAATTATTGTTATAACTTAGATTTATGTGATAATTTTATGTTGCATGCTTAGCTAAACTGTTTAGTTGTTATTTAATGGTTATATTAATTATTTCTGATTATGTGATAATTCAAGAATGACTTTTAGGGTAGCAATTAAAAGCATCAAGAAAATTATATGATAATTTTGAAGGACATGCTATGATTTAAAAATTGCTGCAACAAATTAAATTCTTGTTTATGGTAGCCCTCTCTAAATTATTACTTTAATTGTTTTAATATTAATTTCGAACAGAATGCTATGATTTAAAATTATTGCAACTTGAATTTTAAAATGCACAATACATGATTAGGATAACACCTTAAAAATCCTTATAGTTGATAAGGACATTAATAAAAGTTATTAACCAATCTTAATAATTCCGAATTTTAGGATTCAACTAGTTAATAGGATTAACTAGTTTTAATGGAGCCATTAATAATCGTACAGGACACATATGAATAATAAGTTTCCTTCAATGGTCCATGATCCGGTCTATAGTGTTTTATGACTAGTGTTGAAGATCACCATTGCTTAATTTGGGATAGTCCTCCTAGCCTAGTCAAATCCCTGGCCGTGTTCCGCTGGACTGCAAGGATGCAAATTATGATTATGTGACATCGTCGATTATATCTAGTCAATTACGTTAAAAATCGTCTTCAAGGTTAGCTTTTAGGAACCAATTCCATTAAACATGTGATGTAGTTCGACTTAACCCAACCCGTCGCATCGTGAACAAACCGAGTGCCGGTGTAAGTTAGGATTAGACTAGAAAGTAAGGGTTTGCCTAGACTAATCTTTATGATTTGTTGAGCCAACTCAAGGTCATAAGTGACTGGGGGTAAAAACCGATACAGGAATCACATTCGATGTGATTAATGAAGAGTCGTCTACCGATCGCAGAGTTAAGCAACTTGTTGAGGCAACTTAAGGTTGTGAGGCTTAGGGTGTCTGGTCCCTTTTCCCGCTAAATATATTTATTCGTTCATCTATATGGCTTAAAATGATCGTTAAAATAGTGGGAGAATATAGTTGAATAAAATCCATTTTAACTATATTTAAAAATCATTGAACATATGCTAAACTATGGTAATTCTATGTTATACATGATGGAATCCATTAATAATATCCTAACGGAAAATGTAAACTGGTTAAGATTATTGTTTAAGGAATATCGACTCAGATCAAGTCTGATAGTCTAAACCAGGTTCTCAATGACCTTAAAATGACCTTACTAGCATAAGCTTACGGACAATGATTTCATTGATCTATGTGTCCAAAAAAATAAAAGCACGCTACCTGTCACTCGCCTCTATGAGGGGCAGCTTGAACATACTGATGTTCAAAGCAAGTTTCTTCATACAATTTTTTGAGTCAACTCAAGGTTGTATGGAACACTGTTTTGATTCGCAAGAATCGAAACTTCGATCAAACTGTTTGACTCGAAGATGAGTGTATGAGCGGTGCAAGGCCATGTACCCAAATTAGATCTTGAGTCAAGCAACTTGTTGAGTCAACTCAAGATTGTGAAGCTCAAGTGTTTGGATACGTGAGGTGCTTGCACAGCTAATAATTTTTGTTGGAAAAGTATTGTCAAAATGTGATTTAGAATGGAGAAGGCATTGAAGAAAGTCGGTTGAGAAAGAAAGTTTTGACTATGATAAAAAATGCAAAAGTAGGAGGAACTGAAAATGTGACATTTGATGTCACGATTTTAGTAAGATTGTTGTACAAAAGGAGAACACATACTGACGAATATCGTCTCTTTGCTTCTGAAGTAATGTCTCGATGTAAATGTTTTGTATAATTATATTATATTAAATGTTAATACACAAATACGCAATATATAGAAACTTTATCTATGGCAAAATAGACTAGGCCGTACCAGTGAGAACAGACTTGACAAGTCACACAAAGAGAGTTTTGATCTCTCGTATTATGAATCGAAAGACACTTGTAAGTCTGGTCTTAAAGGTATAATTGCCTAACACCTTCTATGAGACAGTGGGAGAATGAGTTGGAGAACTCACGATCTTGTACATGCAGATGTTTTCAGACCTATGTCTAAATTAGCCTAGATAAGTTATACTTATTTTATTACAACACATGTTCTTGATGAAACACAAGTCTGATAAAATAGAGTACACAGTAACAACAAAAGTATTTGAACTGCTTCGATCAGATCGAAGAGTCGAATACTTAGCTATATAATTCTTGCGTAATTAAAAGAAAATGTGATTTTCTCTCAGGTCAAGTCTCTTAACACAACTGTATGTTGGAGAGCATGAATCACACTTTGTTAGACATAGTGCGATACATGGCAAGTGACTCTGAGTTACATTCCTCTTTCTGGGTTAAGTCCCAGATAGTAATGCCTAGGTTCTTGATGATGTTTTACAAAGACCTTATCAAAATGATATTCATTAAATCAATCGTTAGGAAGTTACTGGATTACTCAAGTCTCGTGTGACGAATAAGTCGATTAAAACATCATAATTGATTATGACTTGACTTAGTCAACTTCCAGGATGACATTCGGAGTAGGGACTCTGATTAATAACTTGATGCAATCCGAATAGGTTCCTTGCACATGAATAAAGTATGGACTTTAGTTCACGTGCCCAAAGAAAGTGTTTCCTTTGGCTGCAAGTGAACCTTCGTGTCTAGAAGATTGGTGCAGAAGGAAAATAGTGAAGTACAAGTTATGGTGGTTAAGAATAGTTATCATCAAAACTCTTATAAACGGATTGTGATGAAACTTTCTTTCCAACAGATGTGTAGAGATCTATTTGAATTAAACTCGATGTAAATGCTGAAGATGACCATGAAAACTGGAGCATTCATGTAAAGTCTGGTTTCTAAATACGATTTAGAAAGAACAAACTTATATGAATCATCCAGAGAGTTTGCAAGGTCAGTGTGAGCGAATTAAAAGAATGCGAGGCATCAAGGAGACCAGAACATATGTTTTGACAAAGTGGTCAAAGAGTTTGACACTTTATCAGAAATGATTATGAACCGTCTACATGACCCGTAACTTATTTGGATTATTCTCGTAAGGTACGATAAGCTGGATGAGATCCAGGTAAGACATTAATTATGGATTCCAAGAGACTAATGATATTATTTGGATGAGATTCAAATGTGTGGTCTAACATGAACATAGAAAATTCCTTAAGTCTATAACTAAAGCCATTTAGCAGATTCACTCACGAAGGCTCTGCCACAAAAAGTCTAGAGAGGCTTATGTGTAAATGCGGTATGAGATATCGGGATAAATGGGCCTGAGTGTAAGTGAAAGATGTTGGGAGCTATGGATGCCCTCAAACTCAATGCAATTTATCTATTTGTATGTGTACAAACATCTTGTTCAAAATTACAGTAAGCTATATGGTAAGAATTTATCTAAGTTAATAATAATGTAGTCGACATTAGAACTTAAGTAAAGTCCTAAGACTTAATATAAGGTCAACCAAGTATCGAAATGAGAATCTCGATCATGGAGAATTGTTTAACCGTTAGTAGCATAAGTCTGAAAACATTCGTAATCATAGATGTTTCGAGAAAAGGATATCAAAAATCGGATAGACCATTGTGTCTTTGTCTTCACCATGGAATGGTGACGATGATCTTATGATCGTTTGACTTGGTGAAGTCGGAGACGAGACACAGGTGCTCATTGAAGAATAAGTTCACTGAATGACCCAACGAGAGTTATCACATGGTCAACATAACTTTTTTGTCAGTGATAACTCTCTATGATGATAGGCTAGTTGGTCCTTAGACTTGATGTCATTGTACGAACCTGTACATGAATGGTGTCACTTAGATTTCTGACCTAGCTTCGAGGCAAGGCCTGTCGAAAGGTCTTTGGTTAAGTGACACTTGAAGCGTGCGAGGAGAGTAATAGCCAAGAGAGAATTCGTCTCTCCCATTATAGGGAGTTAAAGTCGCATGTGTTGGTTCGGTCTTTAGTGAAAAACTTTGGCCAAAGTATGTTGGAAGAATTCCAACATTGTTTGACTAAGACCGATGGAAACTAACTAAGTTTAAGCTATTGGGGTTGACTAGTTTGACCGTGCCCTAGGCTTGACTAGGCGACATAGTTTTGACGAGGGGACTATAACTGCGGTATTCATCACGGACACAGTCAGGGTGGTCTCGACAATACTCATGTCAATGAGTTAACCACATAAGTATGATACCATAACAGGGACGGTACCTTCTGCTCGGGGTCTCTGACATCTAAGGTTTTGAACCCTATCCGTAGTAGGGTCAGGCTGTAGGGTCTCACACAGAGTCAGACTTTCATCAAGTAATAGGTAGAAATTAGGGAGAATATTCATTTGATGCAAGGGATAGAAAAATTACAAAGAGTTTGCAGTTAGCTCCTGCATTCGGGATAAATGATCCTGAGTGCAAGTGAGAGATGTTGGGAGATGTATGCCCTAAGCTCATTTGTAATAGATGCAAATGGATTTTAAAAGTCGCAACGAGTTTACGATATATTAGATGTGAAGATTTTGCATATGATGCAAAGGGTATTAAATGTGTTGTAAATTGTTTACGTACATATTTAATATAATTAACGCACAGAAAAGGTTATCTGGATGATGGGAACGTCTGATCTAAACCCAGGTTCAAACGGCATCCAAAACAGATGCCAAACTCAAGATTTAGAGCCAGAACAACCCTACAGGCACACCAGCCCAACTAGGCTGGGCACCTAGGCCTGTTTTGGGCCTGGGCGCCCAGCCCAGGGTAGGCATGCCTGCCTGCCCATTGCTGGGTGGGTCAGGGCCCGCCCGCATGGGCGGGTGCCCGACCCCCTGTGCCTGGGCAAGTCAAGCCCACCTAATGGGTAGGCGCATGACCCGCCCTCCCCTGGGTGGGTCAAGCCCGCCCAGCGGTCTGAGGCATGCGGCCAGCCCATATAGGGGTGCCCTTGCCCTGTTTGTGAACCCTTAGTCTTCTCTTGCTGCGGCGGCTTGGTTTTTTTTGGGGAAAACTGATTTTAGCTCAACTTTGAGACAACATTTGAGGGGTCAAATGAAGGCAGAATTGAGTATCGTTCGAACCTACACATTCACCGTTCAACCATCTTCGATTTGATAGGTTGTATCACTTGCGAAGCCCAATGGTGTGGGAGGAAAAATTCACCAAAGTTTGGCATTTGTGAAAAGCAAACTTTAATTAATTTTTCTCCCAAATTTTTATGTCCCACATCGGATATGGCGTAAAGGGGAGGGGTCGGCCGCCTAATAAATAGGGGCCTACACCCCTCCTTGAAACTCGTCCCAAGCTCCAGATCTGGGTAGCTCCATTAAACATGAGCAAGCCCGGATCTGTGCTTAAATTAAATATTCTCTTTCTCCCTAAATTTCTGCCGTGCTCATGTTTAGGCTTTAGCAAAGCTACGAAGGAGCTCGGATCGGATCCAAAGTCTTGACAGAGGATCCACTCAAGGTGAAATCTTCTTCGGCGCATGGATGGCTCGACGACAAGGCTGTTGCTCGCCTCGGGACACAGCACAGTTCGAGAAGCGGTTCGGCTCACGACGAGGAGTAGCTCGGGACACGGTTCGGATCGGGACGAGGAGCGCGGTGGGCCAAAGAACGTTGCTGAAAACGACGCTTTGTATTCTGCAGAAACGAAGTGAAAAGTATATAGTTTAAATTATTGACATGTGTTTATAATTACAAATAGGTTGGGTTGGTCAGACCCAACCACGGGATAGTAGATATCTTTGGCTAGGGTTGTTCCTTTAGGGCTAGATTTAAAATATTTTTAAATCTGTTTTTCCGTTGCTATTTTTCTTTTTGGCATCCGGTCGACTTAGGCCGGACGTCGAGTTTATTACCCTAAGGACCAAAAAACCCAACAGAATTTCCTCACACATGGCTGCGATCTATTTTTGAGAGTTTGAACATTCGATCGCTTCGTGAAAGGTGACCGGGTCATCTCCCACTGGACCATCGTTTACTTCATGCTCATTGAGAAATACAATATAGTCACTTGATATTGCACTTCTCTTTTCTTTTGTGGATCTCCGTAAAGGCACTAGTTCTTCTTGAATTTGAGGGTGTTGAGTTTGATCTTGAGGTTAAGTTTGATTTTGAGGTTCCTCCTGATTCACTATTTGATGAACTTTATTTTGATTGGTGGAAGGTTCGCCAACTTCACTTACTGGATATTGCGGAAAAATTACACCAGGAATGAAAACCTGGTCATAATTTGCAACAACTAAAGGAGAAGGTATTACTGAATCCTCCTTAAAAGTGAAGTCATTATCCTTATCCCTCCCCCCAACTCAACATTCTCACAGAACCGAGCATTTCTCGTCTCAAAGAATATTCTTCTCTTGGGATCATAGAATTTATAACCCCATGGTCTTTCAGTGTATGCCACAAAATAGCTACTAATTGTTCTTGATTCCAGCTTTTTCTCATTTGACCAATAAGGTCTAGCCTCGGATGGACATCCACATACTCGTAAATTCTTTAAGAAAGGTTTTCTACCTGTCCAAAACTCTTAAGTGGTATTGTTAGTAGCTTTAGTTGGCACAAGGTTGAGGATATAGATTGCATTTTTTAGCTCATCACCCCAAAGTGATTTAGGTAAAGTTGGTTGAGAAATCATACTCCTTACCATATCCTTAAGGGTTCTATTTCATCTCTTGGCTACACCATTCATGCTAGGGGAGCCTGGCATGGTATACTGAGGGACGATCCCATAATCATCTAAGTATTGTTCAAACGAACCTGAACATTATTCACTTGATCCATCATATCGACCATAGTATTCACTACCACGGTCTCATCTGACAGACTTAACAGTCTTTCCAAGTTGATTTTCAACTTCGGATTTAAAAGACTTAAAAACATCTAGAGCATATGACTTCTCATTTATTAAATAGAGGTAACCATAGCGAGAGAAATCGTCAATGAACGTAATAAAATATCGTTGACCATTCCAAGCAGCTGTAGGAAATGGTCCACAAATATTGGTATGTATTAGTTCTAAGACATCTTTAGCTCTCTCAGCCCCTATATATCTCTTGTTTGTTATTTTGCCCTTTATGCATTCAACACATATTTCCATATTATTTGTTATATCTAGTTTATCGAGAATTCCATCAGTCAAAAGTCTGTCAATTCTCCTTTTGGATAAATGACCCAAACACATGTGTCATAATGAATAAGAATTCTCATTTGGCAATTTACGTTTTATGCATATAGTTTCAGCTGTTTGAGACTCATGGTTTGTGCCAACCATATCAAGCATATATAGATTATCATTATAATATAAAGTACTAGTTCCAACAAATTTAGAATTAAGAAACAAATTTTCTTTCGTGTTTCCAAAAGAAAAAATATAACCTTCATTGTCGAGAACAGGAACTGAAACTAAATTTTGTCTAAATGACAGTACAATCAGTGTATTCTTTAATTATAAATAAAAATTAGTACACAATGGCAATCTAAAAGTCCATATGCCTACAACTTCCTCTGGGTCTCCAGCTCCCATATAGATGCATTTTTCATCTTCACTGGGCCTTCAGTAGTTCGGGCAACCATGCATAGATATATTTACGTGAGTTGTGGCACCCAAATCAAACCACCAAGTATATCTATGAACTGAAACCATTGCAATATGAGTGCAAACAAGAGAGAAAGACGTACCCTTCTTCAAGCGCCAGGGGTGATATTTTGCAGTCTTTCTTAACATGAGAAGCATCTTTGTAGAAAAAGCACTTCATTTCCTTTTTTCCCTTAATGGGGACCTTTTGCTTTTTCTGTGATCCTGATGTCGTAGTCATTTTGCCTTTCCTCTTCTTTTTACTAAAATAAGATGTTGAAGCTAAGTGAGCACTATTTGTCTTTTGTTGCTTCATCCTATTTTCCTCTTGCATCAAATGAGAAATGAGCTCATTCAATGTCCATTTGTACTTCTGACAATTATAGCTCACTTCAAATTGCCTAAATTGAGGAGGAAGGGTTATCAGCACCAAATGAACAAGAAAATTTTCTGGTCTCTATTTTAAGTTATTTAAGTTTCTCAGAGAGATTATACATTTCTAGAATGTGCTCCCTAATGATCCCATTACCCTTATACCTTATGGAGACAAGCTTTCTAAGTGCAACGATTGTCTCTGCCTTTCCGCTTTTTGCAAAGCGCTCTTCAAGGGTCTGAAGGAAATTCTTAGCATCATATTCTCAGTCATAGTGTCCAGAAAAGCTTCAACCACTGCATTTCTCATGATCATTAGACCTATGCGGTTGGACCTTTCCCACCTTTCGAAAGTTTTCTCCTCTTGAACAGTTCTTTCTACAGTAAGTGGTGCTGGCTTATCAACCGTCAATGCATGGTCAATATCCATGCAGACCAAAACCATTTTCACCTTATTTTTCCAAGTTTTGAAATTAGTTCCATTCAACATGACAATGTTGTTGACGAAAGCAGAAACCGAACTTGCATTTATGATATCAGCTGTATAGAGAACAAAAAATGTAACTCAGTGCACAATTAATTTATAAAAAATGATCAACTAAATGAATAATAACAACTCATCTACAAGTTGGTCAATGCAACATCAAATATATAGTCTTTGGACTAAATATTCAACTTGCTAGTAATCAACTTGTTGTAGTAATCGAAATAGATAACATCAAATACTTAACCTTTCTTTGGTCCATTTATGTATTCACAAGGTACATCTTATAGTTATCAATATTCATTACCACATGTACAGATTAATTCTTACCAAACAACAGGTTTCCTTTGGGCCAACATGTTGCTCGCATGAAATAATGCATACAAAATTAACTTAGTAATTCACAAATTAAAGAGTTTTCACAGCAGAGGTCACTTGGGTGACAATACTGTTTTGCTAATTAAAGTGAAAAACCGAGAATGCTTATGTAAGCAACTTTATGGTATTTCACGTATAATCATATAGTTGTAAGTATGGTAATTGCAAAAACCATGGAACCTCGTCTTCACCTTACAGATTAGTTGACTGTAGTCAGAGAGAAATATGATCTTTGAATTCAAAACCATACATCTCTACCTATTATACATTAAAATTAATATCATATAAAGTGAGTATAATTATAAAGCCAATCTCGTATAGAGTAGAGCACAATATTAAAGCCAATCTCTATAGAGTAGGTCATGAAAGCCAATCTTGTATAGAGTAGAGCACAATATTAAAGCCAATCTCTATAGAGTAGGGCATGAAAGCCAATCTCGTATAGAGTAGAGCACAATATTAAAGCCAATCTCTATAGAGTAGGGCATGAAAGCCAATCTCGTATAGAGTAGAGCACAATATTAAAGCCAATCTCTATAGAGTAGGGCATGAAAGCCAATCTCGTATAGAGTAGAACACAATATTAAAGCCAATCTCTATATAGTACGACATGAAAGCCAATCTC
>JAULAV010005308.1:0-25027 GCA_030789695.1 Scilla litardierei | reverse complement strand
TGTCTTATCACTGTGGAGACTTCTTATATGTGATGGTTCCCACGTGTGATGTTAGCTGATAACGGCATTGCCTTTATGATGGCATCATTGTCCCTCCTTTGTGCCGTCATCACTGAAAAATAGCATAAAGGCCGCCATATTTACTCCCGCTGTTACTAACAAACTCATTAGTCTTCGGGAGCTCAACGAGTGGATGAGATGTCACTTTGACTAGGCAAGCAGTTAACCGCCTATATGAGCATCTGGGTTTTTTGGGCTGAGGCGACATATTTATCTTGGGCTTCTTTATTCGAGTGAAATATCTGCCACGTGGGACCGGAGTAACAATTACTTATCATCATCATCATCTTGGGTTTGACTGAATATTAAATACTGGATAACGGCATCTTCTCATTTAAGATCTAGATATAACTAATGCTATAGTGAAATGTGGATACTTCAAGAGTACGTCTACTGTGTATTGTTGTTATCATTACTATGTGCATTGCACTAGCCTAAAGGCTAATAGTTATAGGTAAGTATCACATATTGCTTTACGAAGCGCACCTCTTTAAATTTTAGAAATGCTAGCATACTCGCAAGAAGGGGAACCAGACTGAAGTAGGGCCGTGGCGAGCCCGAATCACAACCACACTTGACAAACCATTTGCAGTCTACGTGCAACCAAGATAGTTGTGTGGCGAGTTTGGACCCATCCGCTGTTTAGTTCGCCTCGCATGCTCTGATCGGCAGACTTGGGAAACGAAGCCCCACGTTCCTGATCCGGCGACGACCATTGCTTTATTTAGAATTTAAAAAAATGAAAATTGCACACATTCAAACATTATTTATTAATAGCAACTTACAAATAAATTAGCTGCCATTAGACACCAACCATACTTATCCGACTGAAAGACTCCTATATATATAGATGAGAATAATGGCTATCATTCGCCATATGGAAGCCTCTCTCATATGCCCTCTCATATAAAGCACGCAAGTATAACCAAGTATAAGCCTACATAGACTTATACTTGGGTGCTTTATGTGAGAAGACATATGAGAGAGACTCTCATATGACGTACGACAGCCGTTATTCTCTATATAGATACTGCATATATATAAACAGATAGCAGGGATGAAAAAGCATCCACCAACTTGCACGGTTAAAACATGGATATACATATATACGCAGCCTACGCTACCAACAAGCTCCATAGTGCTTAATAGAACACGCACCCCACAACAGGCAGTGGGGTTCAGTTAAGACAAACATGAGAGCAATCCTCTTTCCTCTGCCCGCCCCATAGCCATAAGCTCGAATAACAAGTTTCGGCACCCACCCTTATGGCTTCATACCGATCACATGGCGTAAACTATCTCGCCACTGCTGTCAACGTCAAGATCAGGATCCGAGTACAGGTCCTCCATGTCGTCATCCATGTCCAGGCTGTCAGAAAGGTAATGGCCAATCCCGCGAATGCCAGCTGCAGGGATGGTAGCCTCGGCAATGATCTGCATTATATCGTCGATGCTCTGCATTGGATGATCAGGTTCCTCGTACATGTTGTTCATCATGGTGTCGTCCACCAGATCTGCAGGAAGGTTCTTTAAGAACCAGGAATGGTTGCGTATCTCTGGGATCGATATCCTCTGAAATGACTCGCATATGAAGGGAATCCATCATGAAAATGAGACAAACAATCTCAGAGGCAATGCAAACGAAGCATACTGAACTTTGGGGTTTGTAATTTAACCCAAACGCATAACCAAGACACACACACACACACACACACACCCCCCACCCCCCCCCCCAACCCCCCCCCCCCCCCCCCCCCCCCCAACCAACCACATGAACCAAGAGAAGTAAACAAGAAATATAGCCATTTCAAGCAGTCGAGAAAAGAGATTGTTCTCTTCTCAACAGAGAGCAGGTTATTTTCAGCAACAATGACATGTTTGCAAATGTAAGCAATTGGTTCTTAAAATCCGGAGAACATACCCTAGCAGGATCAGCAACAAAAATTCTTGAGATCAGGTTCCGGCACTCATCAGATATGCGTACATAATCTGGAACTGAGTATTGCACATTCTGTATTCGCTGCAACAAAAAACAGTTACTTGGTCAAAATGATAGAATGATGACCCGTGCAATGAAATAATTAACCCAACTTCTATTGTCTTTCCGAAATTGTTAGGCTCCTCAGGATCCAAAAATGGATGTGCACCCACTAGCATCACATACAGGGTGACTCCAGAAGACCATACATCAGCAATCTGTGACGTCAAAATGCAAAATATCATCAGAAAAAAAATAAAAAGGATTCTCTTGCATGGTTATACCACATTAAAAGCTTTTAAAGATACTTCAATTCTAGCGCAAGGAATGGTTCAACAAGGTAAATAACATTAAAAACTTTTAAAGATACTTCAATTCTAGCGCGAGGAATGGTTCAACAAGGTAAATACAGTACAAAAAGTTGAGCCAAAATATGGTAATCTTATCATAGTGTTTCAACTACAAGTAGCTATTTGCTCAACGCACCCACAATGTGCAGTAAAACAATAAACCTAGGAAGGTCCCACAGAAAGAGAACCAACTCACTAGACCGAGGAATCAAGTTTTCTTACCATTATACGGATTAGCATGTGAAATTTGAGTTCAAAACTTGCATTTTAACAGGAAGTAGGGGTAATGTAACAAAAATTATACCATCTCAAGATATGGAAATAACAGTGTCCAGCTGCGGAGACAGGAACATGTTTATAACAAGAGATAGGATATCTAATACAAACATCTATCACAAATTGAACACAGCCCACTTGATTTTCTTGAGCATGATGTAGATTAATGCGACTCATGTGAGGACGCATACAAATTAAGTTTCAACGTGCAATGTCCACACACAAATAATTTACATTTCCTTTGGCATCAAAAAGGGACAGGAAGCAGCATTTGTGTGTTCCCACCAAGAGCTACGTCCTGGCTTCCTGGTTTCATATCTAACCACAGCATCATCCCTCAGGCTTGTCCCTTTGATTAATTCACCATATTTAAGCACAAAGCATAACAGTAGTGAGGGAGAATTTAATTATAATACTAGAAAGTTGCAATTGTCTACTCATGTAGGTGATCAACCATTATCATACTTACCTCTCAAATGTGATACTCTTTGCATTATTTGATGGTTATGATATCATTGCCTTGTTAAATTTAAAACGTGTCATGCTTGATTTTTTCAGAATCATTAATATTCCAATAGTTTGTCTTTTTTAGAATTGAAAACAAATAGGATTGAGGACATGCTATGATTTGAACTGATGAAGGCACTCTAGTTTAGTACAAAGGAATCAATCATGTAAATATGAATGCATATACGGAAAACATAATAACACACAAAACTTGGTAACGCAGTTCGGTGCATACACCTACATCTGCGGGCCACGCTCAAAAAAATCAGATTACTCTACTAAATCAAAATGATTACAATCACTAATATTGCATTTCTATTAGGAGGAACACTCCCTCTTAATACAAACCGCAATGGGTGATCCTAATCAACACCATGGAGCAATCACCCAAGATCCCCTTGCTCGCAAGATCCCCTTGCTCGCACCGACTAGATCAAGTTCCCCTCGATCCCTACCTGTGTAGCCGTCGGCCTCCGTCCCCGGATGTAGATCAACGATCTTCCGAAAGAGATAACACTAGTTGAATCCGCATGAGCACCTTATAAAGCGGCCTCCATCAATTTAGGAACTGCTTTGGAAAAACAGTTCAATAAGATCTCACGCAGATTATCTGCTCATATATTTACGAACTACTTCAGACAAGTAATCCCACATATCAAGGAACCATATAAACTATTTCGGGTAAATAGTTTTACCAAATCTTGAGCGGATACTCCCTCAATAAATATAGCAATCATCAGGATTGCACCGAGATTCTGAGAGAATAAAAATAGATCTGAATGAAACAATAATATCAGATCTAAATACCTGAAGCCAGAAATTCAACACATGTAGTCGACTGAGTATGTTGTGAACAATGTACAACATGACTTATAACATGAACTCAAGTAATTGCATGTTGTGGACTGTGTTGCGACATGACATACAACATGACTAATCCTAAATCCACTGCAGATAGATAAAAGACAAGTGCCACTAATGACAACACATAAACGCACCACGTGTGATCCAATAAACTCCCCCTTTGGCATTTAGTGGCACAATCACACAAAAAGTATTATACCAGCAGTACATCAGAAATCCAGATAACAGATAACTAGTCTTCAACAGATAACCACCAGCATACATCCCACCATCAAGTATCACATACAATCACAATCCTCATAATACTGTCACAACACAAACACAACATATACTTCTCTCCCTTTGGGCCACAAAATCCAAAGCTTACCTCATGAAGAAGAGCCAGGAGCAACGTCGGAGGGACCAACTGAAGAAGAGGAAGACACCATGCTCTTCAAGATCGGAAGTATGCTGTCAAATTTAGCCTTCTGAGATTGTAAGATGCCAATCTGGCTATCGATGTCTTTTACAGCAAATGTCTTTTACAACAGTCTCATACAGAGCTATGTCTTCAAGAAGGTGAGTAGCAGAAACAGAGACAGAGACTGATCCAAAGCCAATAGGAGATGATCCTCCAGTGTCAGCAGTGGGTGAAACAGATTTAGGTGAAGCAGATCCTCCAACAATTGGTGAGGCATGAACAATGATGATGTTATCAGTCATTCCTGCAATTGTCCTTACATTGAACCCAATACTCTCAAATGATACAGCCAAATTATGGGGAGTAGGCAAGACCTTAGACTGCAGTAGGTGAGAAATCAGACATGGATTGGGCAAGGAGATAGAGGCAACTCAAGATTGATCTTGAGACACTATATAGTCAAATATGATCCTCCCCATATTTAAAGATTGTTTGGTGCCCACACAGAATAAAAACTTGCACATCTCTTTTGTGACTACAGACACATTAGAAGTAGGTAGCCAATTCCTAGTGGCAATACGATACAACAAGAAGTACTTAGCTGACAAAGAGGAGGATAAAAATGTAATGGCTTTCGGCCAGTGTAGTAACTTCTCAGCTGTAACTACTCTGATGAAGTTGTCATAGTCATCACCAACAGTATCAACATAAGAGGAGAGAGAGGTAGGACACGACCATCAAAGATGCTTGTTAATCAAGGATGTGGAAAATGCCACAATTTTTCCTCGGATATAGGAATGAAAGGACCACCTTGAATGCGAGCCACCAGCTGATTTAGAGATATTACAGTAAAATTCTCGGACAAGCACAGGATGGTATGATCTGAAACATGTGGCAGAGTGATAATTGGACATCCTTCAACACTGAGATGAACTTGGTCTTGGAAAATGCATCCACAACCAAGTGCTTTTCTGCAATAATAGACTTATCAGAATATACTGCCCAGCGTTTCATGCAATCTTGATCAAAAAAAACATTTTATTCAGTGCATCTGAGCATGTAAATGGGGATGGAGAGAGAGTGGCTGCATCAGAAGAAACTCGAGCCCTTTTTGAAGATGACATTGATGGAGAAGGAGTTGGATAGCTTGTAGGAGCTTCACGTCGCTTTGTAGAACTGTGACGTTGTCGACATGATTGAGGAACCCTCAAATCAGTTTGAACAGAGGCATGATTTATCTCTTGCATTCCCGCTGTACCACCCATTTCTCTGCACAGTAACTAATTATAAAATGTCTAAAGATTGCCATGTGCAATCAGCTCAGTCTCTTCATGAAGGTTGGCTCGTCAGATTTCAGAACCAGCAACTAAAATGACGATCCAGTTCCGTAAAAATGACGATAAGGTCTTGGGCTAAATTTGAACCAAGCCAAACCAGCGTCAATTCAGAATTTGAACATTTAAGCAGCTGCGTGTAAAACCTGTCATTAGGATAAGTATCCACCTTTTTAATAATTAATACTAACCTTTTTGATTTTTCAACATTTACCTTGCATATTCATACCTCTACTACTTCCCAGCTGTCAAATATCCATCATACATGTTTATAATAGAATGAAATAGTGTTGAATATTGGAATCTCCAACATATATTTTGATGATGATCAATCATAATGCTTGCACTAATGTGTTTGTGCAACTGTTAAAAAAATCGTTAGCAAATGTCAAAAGCTCAAGTGTGGATGACAAGGCATTGGCATGTATCAACAAGCTTGACATCTGTTGCACAAGGCAAGTTAACTTGAAGACATCTATGACGAGGACATAGAGCAAAAGGAATGCATCAATCACGCATATAAGTATATATTATGTAAATTGATGTATTTTCTGTTTTTGGTCTTAGGTCTTAGAACTTATGTTAATGCCTTGAAGATGTACCCCCCCCCCCCCACACGCATGAAACCTTTAAAACGATTTAGAATTTATATGAACTTCATCCTAAACAAAACCCATATGTTTCAGCTCCAAACTGTGTGTTTTTACCCTCATTAGTTGACCAATACATATGCCCTAGTCGACTAATAAAATACGGTAACTCTGACGGCTCAGTTTCGTCGACCAATGAACAACCATTAGTCGGCCAATGAATAACCGCTAGTCGACTAATGGTCCTTCACTAGTCGACTAATCAACTAGCCGTTGGCTGAGTTGACATTAAAAAACAAGCCGTTTTCTAGCCGTTGTAAAGGGATTTTAGACTTTTCTTTTGATAGAATTTTTCCTCTATAAATAAGGAATAATTCTTAGTTGTCGTATATGGAAAAAAAGGAAAATACCATTAGATCTTCTTTATCCTTATTGAGCCAAGAAAAGCCCTAGATTTTCTATTCTCCCAAATCCTAATCTCTAGAATAGAAAATCCATTCACCTAGCCACGGTTACTCACAAGACCTTCATCTTCAAGGCTATATGAGTTTGTTCTTATTTGCTCTATAAAGCATTGTCTCGGTAGTGAAGTGTTTTGCCTCGATTGTGAAGTGATTGTGCTCTTAGTTGAAGAGTGATGCTTTTCCTATCTCATGATGATAAGATTGAGAGCTTTGCAATTGACAAAGGTGTTTGTCAAGTTGTAAAGTTTTTCTCTTGCGGTTTGCAAGAGAGATTTGGTGGAAAATCTCAAGCGGTAAGTTTGGAAACTGTAGTAGATCTGAGAGACGAAACCAGGATATACTGTTATGTTTGCGATTGCATCTTCTCTGATTTGCTTGTTTATTTTATTTATATTGTGATAAATCTCATCGATTATTTCCGTTGCATTATTTATTGAGAATTAGTTTGTTGTTAGCTTATCACCCTCCCCATTTCAAAATTTTAAGCAAATGCCAGAAGGAGCCTCTTTACCATGAGTGAATACCACTATTTGTAGTACATCTCCCTATCAATATTATACAAATTCAGTCACCGCTTTTGAACGGAGCTCATCGTTCACATTGTTATAGCGGTAATGCCATCATACATCTTAATTTATGATTTCCCTTGTTTATCTTGGCTGCTTCCCCCTCATGCATTTATCCCCCCCCCCCAAAAAAAAAAAAAAAAAAAAACCAACAACAACCACCACCACCAAACAACCAAACAAAAGAAAAACTGCATTAAAAAGGGAACTCTATGCTGTTTTTATTGCCAAAAATTTTTTATCTTCTGAAACGGCAGAACCCAGTCATTATGTGGAAGTATTCCCTCAGTCATTAGGGAAATATATTGTCTACTCCTTTAAGTAGCTACCCACTTTATTCTTCCATATGCTCATATGAGAACTGTCTTCAGCTATGCTCAACTTCTTCTTTGCACAGTATAGGCTGGAAATAGTCCAATCGCTCCAGGGAATGTGAAAATGGTCGAATTATTTGGATTTGTGAGCATTCCTTGTTGCTGTTCATAAATTTTCAAAATAGAAAGTGCAATTATGCATATGACTATTCCTAGGTAAAAAGGTTAGTTTAAAATCTGAGAACAAAGAGCAGTGAGCTAACAGATTTTCCACCAAGATGATAACACACATAACAGCGAATCAATTTTTAAGGAATAGTAAGCTGTTTAAATGATTCACCCATGTTAAAAACTTTCGTTCTCCCTTTGGTTCTCGATAAAAATTCAAAAAAAAACCAAGCTCACCAACACATGATGGACAAAATCTATGTTATAGAATAGATAACTAAAAAGTATAATATGGTATACACTAGGTTATTATGCCCATGAGCAGCCAGTGATTGATACATCTTTTATAATCTCAATTTTAGGTGTGACATCTTGTAAGATCTACACCCTTTGGTTGTAAGAGGGATTCGGATTTGGATGACAGATCATGAACTGACATTGCAAAGCTATGTTGGAAGGAGATGGACTGAGCAGGATTTGCAAATAACACAGTGAATATGCATAATAGATGATAACATGTAATCAAGGACAGATTCAGTCACCAAAACCATTGGGAAACATATGCACGCTTAGGGAACACGGTAGCGGAGGACAGAAAAGTGTCGCGGGGTTTGGGGGTGGGGGCATTATGTTGTGCGCCGAGCGGAAGCAATCAGATCGCCGAAGTATCTAGCACGAAGAACAAATAGAGAGCATACAAAAGATTTAGGTCGCCTTAACGACCAAGGAAACACTTCTCTTGATTTCAATTAGGAGATACAAAAGACACTCAACTACTCCTACGAAATTCTCACAAATGGCTCTCTCAAAGATGGCTCACAATGATCCTATAGAACTTCCAATAGGACCGACCTCATACAACTTTTCCCATTGCTTCAATAGAAGCTCAATTGGTTTCTCAATTTTCGATGCTAAATAACCAAAACCCTCCCTCCTTTTATAGGTGTGAAGGGGTAGGGGGTTGGTGCACAAAGGGGAGGGGGTTGGTGCACCAACCCCCCTCAAATTGGTCTTCATTTGACAGACAAGCAGCCCATGGGGCTGCTGGAAATTTCCAGCAGCCTTATGGGCTCTGGAACGAGTCAAAATCTACAAATCTCCACCTTGGCGAGATCTTGGGTCTATGTCATACAATCAACCGTCAGCGCTCCTCCTTGATGAGAATCATCTCGTGTTCCCGTCATCTTGCCTTGAAAGGATCATATGGCTCAGCAGAGCCTCGTTGCCTTAGAAGGGACCACCAACGTCATCTTATATCGTTAACATACAAGTCCGATCCATACTCAAACTTGACTCCAATATCGACCTTCATAAGCTCATCCGGCGAACAATCACTAGTGCCAAGTAGGTCCACCCGATCCTTGGCTTCGTCAGTCGTCGTTGATTCCATCTCATCATACCAATCTTTCCTTCGTCCACATAGGTCGTCATTGTGCTCCACCTCACCGAATAAGGTCGGAGACTCATCACACCTGACAAAGAAAACAAACTAGACCCTTCTTGCAGGTTGGCATCTTTCATACATTGGTCTCCAAACTTTGATAGAATCCATCCGTTGTGCATGTTGTGGGGATAATGTATCTCCACCATACTGACTTGAACCATCACCTCTATTAGCTCCACCTCTCCGAAGATCATCCAATGGCGTCGGCTTTGGTGCGTGCGAGCTTGAGTCGGTAGCTCACTCATCTGGAACTCTCGTCGTCTTCATCATCACCGTGTCATCCAAGTAATAGAGGGTGCATTCACGCTTTCCCTTCATCAAAATCATTGCTCCTCGTGTCACCTTCAAAGCGCCGTCCTTCATAGTCACTTTGCAACCCTTGGCTTCAAGTGAACCAAGCGATATCAAATTGTACTTCACGTCGGGCACATAATGAACATCGCCTATATCCCGTGTGACACCATCACTCATCTTTATGTGGACCATGCCAATGCCCACCGTCATGCATTCTCCATCGTCTCCAAGAAGGACTTTACACTTACTACCTTCGTGGAAAGTAGTAATGTACTCTCTGTGGGGTGTCATATGGAACGAGAAACCCGAGTCAAGCACACATCCCCCTTTATCACCCCCCTCCGTCGCACCAACTAGGACACCCATCCACCTCCTCGCTTTTGATGATGTTGGCGGTAGCATCCTTTTTCTTATTGGCCTTTGGGCACTCCCTCGCCCAATGTCCTCTTTCCTTGCAAAAGACACATTGATCCCTCTCGATGTCTGTGCGCGGAGCTCTACTATTGTCCCTCGTCTCGAATCTATGGTTCCCTTTGTGGCCTCCACCTCTTTCATTGCTCCGACCTCGAATCATGGTAAGCGCTTCGGACCCTTGGCCCCTCATCTTCTCATCATCCTTCTTTCTAAATTCATTGCTAGTAACAGCATTAGAAACTTCATTGAAGGTGATAAATTCTTTATCATAGATTAAGATCGAAACGATGTGCTCATACTCTTTATGCAGTGAGTTGAGGAGAATCATTGCCTTGTCCTCATCTTCCACCTTGACGTCGATATTCCTCAAATCTGTGAGGAGTTTGTTGTAGTAGTCGAGCTGTTCTTCAACTGAAACTCATTCCTCCATCTTGAGGCCAAAAAGCTTCTTCTTTAGGTGTAGGTGATTCCGAATGTTTTTCTTCATGTACTTCTCACCAAGCGCATCACATAACGCTTTCGCGTTCGTCTCCTCCATGAAAAGATACTTCTTCTCCTTTGTCAAGTAGAGCCGGATCGTGCCACAAGCGGTCCGCTTCATCATCTTCCACTCCGCATCCGACGTCGTAGTCGGCCTCTCATCTAGTACTTGATCTTGACCAAGTTGGTTCAAGATATCAAGTACTTCGCATCTCCACATGCCGAAGTTGATCCGTCCATCAAACTTCTCAATTTCGAACTTTGTATTGGATAAGATAGTTCGCGTTATTGAAGATTGTGCCATTGAAGTAAAAGCGGCGTCGCCACTTTTGCTTATCTTCTTCGTCTAGATCTTCGTCGCCAAAGCTCTGATACCAATTGTTGTGCGCCGAGCGGAAGCAATCAGATCGCCGAAGTATCTAGCACGAAGAACAAATAGAGAGCATACAAAAGATTTAGGTCGCCTTAACGACCAAGGAAACACTTCTCTTGATTTCAATTAGGAGATACAAAAGACATTCAACTACTCCTACGAAATCCTCACAAATGACTCTCTCAAAGATGGCTCACAATGATCCTATGGAACTTCCAATAGGACCGACCTCATACAACTTTCCCCAATGCTTCACTAGAAGCTCAATTGGTTTCTCAATTTTCGATGCTAAATAACCAAAACCCTCCCTCCTTTTATAGGCATGAAGGGGGAGGTGGTTGGTGCACAAAGGGGAGGGGGTTGGTGCACCAACCCCTCTCAAATTGGTCTTCATTTGACAAACCAGCAGCCCATGGGGCTGCTGGAACGAGCCAAAATCTACACATCAGCCCTGCCAAATTAATTAGGCGAGCGCCTACTAGGACACAAAAGCATAACAAACCTAACTTAACTGCTACAAATGGCAAACAGGATGAATATCAAAAAAAATTGACGCAATGATAACACTTCATCATTGCAATGCTAGTTTTTGTGTATGACATTAAAACCAAAATGGATAATAATAATAGACAACCATGTTTATAATGAAGAAAAGGATATGTTCATCATGAAAATATGTACCTTGCCATCATACTCCTTCTTGAAGAAAACTTCTGGTGCACTATATGCAGGGGTTCCAACAGCGGATTTTGGTTGTGAATGCAGAACCGATGACTGAATGCATGAAGACAGGGATAATTAGATAATATACAGATGGATAGAAAGCTATTACACTGAGTAATTACAATTGATGTTCAATGGAATTACTAAACACAATTTCTACCAGAACTATAATTTAAACAAAATAATGCAAACAACACAAGTCCATCCCAGCATTAGCTTTCTCAAGGAACATCAAGGTATTCAAAGAACAATAAAGTGCTACAATTCTTACGACTGATGGGAACGAGAAGTTGAAATTTCTTAAAAGCTTTCTAAACTTTAACTACAACAGCAGCGTATTAGTGCATGAAACGAATTTTTAGTAACAGCTATGTACCATGTACCTTGGAATACCCAAAATCACAAATCTTCAGACGCGGAGCAGTGCTTCCATCCAACAAAGTATTCTCGAGTTTTAAGTCACGGTGACATACTTGCTTCATCAAAAAATAACCAATGAGAAATTTAAATGTAGAACGCCATGCGTGTGATACACAAAGAAATAGAAAAAAAATCTGCATCTAGCATACCATTGAGTGACAGTAGCTAACGCCTGATATAAGTTGTTGGAAAAAGAAGCGAGCCTGCAACAAATAGAAAAACGTTAGGCAAAAAGAAACGGTCGTGCTATTTAGACATGATCAGAATAAGTTATTGAGTAAACAAACCTCATCCTCACTAAACCGACCAGCTTTGCATATCTGCTCAAAAAGCTCACCCCCTGAAGCATATTCCATTACAATCGCTAGATGTGTGGGAGTTAAAATAACCTAAATTTTTTTTAACAGAATGTCAATTGAACAATCATCTATTTCTCTTAAGGCACACAATTAAAAATGTCAAAACCAGCCTCGCCTCTTTAAATCTAATAATATTCGGGTGCCTCAATGATCTGTGATTGATAATCTCGCGCTGAACGTTTTCATCTATCTGCAAAAGTAATTAATTCTAAAAAGTAAGAAGTAAATAGTAGGACTATATAACAAGGCAAATAATTAGACATGCTATGATATCTCTCACTCATTCTTGAACAATGACTGATATTATTATGATATCCTTTGCCGTCTCTATCCGTTTACCTTGTTGGTTATAAGCGATTTAACACAGTAAAATTCCGACCGACTAAATTGCAAAATTCAATAATATCAAAAATTACCGTAGTGTTAGCAAAAAGGGAAAGGCCTCTAGTCAAAGCCTCGTTAACTAGATTTTTCTCGCCTTTAAACAGAAAGTAGAATATTTTATCACAATTTGTATGCTTGCAATCATTAGTCAGAATAAAGTTGAGCATCGCATCTGAAGAAAACGAAACTAACATTAATTACTCTCATGTGTCCAAAAGATAGTAATAAAGCCAAACCAACCTAATATCCCAAAAATAGTAATGAAACCAAATACAGCAAACTGAACTAAATAAACTCCATTTATTCTCATTAATCCAATTAACCGATTTCAGAGGAATCAAAGCTATACAAGAACTCAAGATTTAGAACTTTTAACCAACCTTTTCGCCTCTCTCGATATACTTAACAGCAACAAGCTCCTTGCTGTGCTTGTCCCTCATTAACCTCGCGATCCCAAAGTTCCCAGCTCCGATATCTCTAACAAGCTCGTACCGATCGGTGTCGTGCATTATCGGCAGATCCATCGCGGGTCCCACCGTCAGCGCCTGGCGATCCATCGAGCGACGAAGAAGAAGAACTCCCACTGGTATTCTCTTCGCATAAACCGAAAGAGCTCGGATCAAATCCCTCGATCAAATCGATCGAGGCTCAGCTCTCCTCAACGTGAGACCTCTAATCATCTCACTGTTCAATAGGGAGACCGAAAGAGACAGCGATCGCCAGTGACGCGAACCGCTTCTAGAGCTCAGATCTCTCAGTTTATCAAGCTGTTCACACTCTCTCTTCTACTAGGGTTAGGGTTTTTGCTGACAGCAGAAAGAATGATAGAAGTCTCGTGGCCACTCTCTTTTCCCTTCGTGTTTTTATTTTTTCCTTTCTCCTTCAAATTGACGGAGAAAGTGCGGAGGTGAAAATATAGGGAATTGCTACGCGCGCGACCGGTTTTGCTCAGCGCACGACCACTATTTACAAGTTTGTCATTAAAAATTAACATCTCTGTTGTCCTCGTCACATCTCCTCTGCTCCGTCGGTGACAATTTCTTTTGAATAATTGCCGTGCGCCATTTTTCCCGGCTGTCCCGAGCTCGATTGATTACAAAATCGTCGCTTAAATCTCTAATGGAGTTTGTTAATGTCAAAAATGACCGATACAGTTGTTAGGTCGACGAGTACGCTTCTGTTGGATCGATCCTTCGTCGGCCGAGAGATGTGACCCATGAACGAGCGTCTCCGAGTCGTGGGTGTTAGGGTCGGCCTTCACGATGGACGTTCCTCTAGCTTCGCTGTATCTCCGCAATCATGTATCATGATAAGATCGTTAGGGGATTGGGGTAGGGGCCGACCGATCCCCCCTTCGACGCTCAAGTTAGTCACCATTAGACGAAAACATAAAGAGCTAGATTGAGAGGAAGATGATGGAGAAGGAGATGAGAGAGTATAGTCTTTGTGGTACTTAGCCATTTTTAGGAGATCTTCCGTATGAAAATCTGGGCCTTCCTTCATTCTGGGGATATTTATCTTCCCTCTTTGCTAACTCCCCTCCACTAAATGTGGCCACTAAGTGTGCTTTGAATGAGTCAACAATGAGTGTAACTCCCCCCTTTAGTCAGCCCTTTATTACCCCCATTTAAGGCAATTAAAATGGTCTTTTTGAGATGAGAGTTTGACTCATTCAAAACAGTTAGCAATTTGGTATGGCAAACGTTTTACCTTTCTTGGCAGGCCTCGGGGCTTATTGGGCCGAGGCGAATCACTCTTGATGGACCTTGCTCATTAGGTAGAATTAATCTACTCATTTCGTGGGCTGGACCCATGTCGAAATTGGTATCAACAATGGCCCCCATCGCCCGAGCTTAACCTCCATAAAGGTTAGGGTCGGGTGATGTGGTAAACATGAGGAAGAAATAACGTTGGTCGAGCTGTCGGGCATCAAAGAGATAACCTATTCGATTTGCGGTCGACGATTAATTTAGAGTCGTTCAGTTGCAACGATGCTAGATCAAGTTGTTCGGTTGCGAGGGGTACGGCCCCTTCGTCTTACGGCCGACGACTAAGTAGAGTCGTTCAGTCGCGAGGGTGCTAGACCATCGGCTTATGACTGACAATGGGGAGAGTCGTTCGATTGCGAGGGGTACGACCCATTCGTCTTACAGCCGACGACTAAGTAGAGTCGTTCAGTCGCGAGGGTGCTAGACCATCGGCTTATGACTGATGACGAGGAGAGTCGTTCAGTTGTGAGGGGTACGACCCCTTCGTCTTACAGCCGACGACTAAGTAGAGTCGTTCAGTCGCGAGGGTGCTAAACCATCGGCTTATGACTGACAACGAGGAGAGTCGTTCGGTTGCGACGGTGTTAGTGCATGGATACGAACCCGATTGGGTATCCGCATACCCGACACGTTTCTTCTCCGTGACCCGTTATCCCTACACTCTAAGCGGGGCTACGACTGAGTCGGGCGAACGGGTCAGACGACTGTTGGACTGGCTTCACCTTCAAGGAAGAGTTAATGGGGCCTAATAAATGGGCAGTCGTTAGCTCGAATTCCGAAGAGGATCGTGCCCTAATCAATGAGGGGCGGTTATGCCTCATCAAGGAAGAGCTGCCTATAAATTGGTCGACGGACAAAGGTAAAGGGGTTCCATCTTCAAGGTACGAGTGCTAATACATAGAACTCTGTCTTCTTACTTCTCCATTCCATATTCGAGCTTGCGTTGTTAGTCTAGGGATGAACCTCAGTGGGTCGATCTCTACTACACCAAGTTCCCTCTCTCCCTTAAGTTCCTCACTAACTTAAGCATTGGAGGGTATTTGGGTCGGAACCCAGATCCGACCCTCCTAATGACTCTATGTGGTGCAGATCGACGATCGCCATCCAACGCCCAAGGTCGATATTGAGCTCTTTAACCTCGAACGGCCGAACTGACGGTTGTACCTAGGTCGATCAACGGTCGTACCATCATTAACCATCAACTACTGATACTGGTTCCTTCAACCGAGGGTCCCACTCCATAGGCTGACTAGGCTCCAGCTCAGTGCCGTGAGTCCCCGTCGGTTTGGCAACTGTACCGGTCATTTTTGGCATTAACAGTTTGGCACCGTCTGTGGTAAACCACGAGTTGACACCCCCCCCCTCGACGAACCACTCGAGTATGTCGACTCGCCCAACTACATCCTCCGAGGTTGCTACAGGATCCCCTAGTGTCGGGATCACCAACATGATAACGGGAGGTCCCCCGCACCCGGAGCTATCGACCTCCCTCCAAAGTTCCTACGATTGGAGATTGATGACAGTCGCCATGGGGCAAAAGCGCCAAAGATACTCTACACCTCCTATCTTCTTCTCGAACGAAGATCTGGAAGGTGTGGAGTTACCGCATGATGATGTTGTGGTTATCACGGCCACGATCAGAGAAATCGCCGTGAAAAGGTTGCTCTTGACACCGGAAGCTCGTGCGACATACTCTTCTTCACTACGCTGGAGTGGATGAAAATATCGTCCGAAGAGTTGACGCCTTGCACAGGGCCCTTAGTGGGGTTCACCGGGCACTCCGCCCCGATAGCAGGCATCATCACCTTATCTGTAACCCTCGGTCCGTACCCTTAACAAATTACTCGCCTAACCAACTTTATGGTGGTAAAGATCAACTCGGCGTACAACGGGATCATCGGAAGAATGTTGTTGAATGCCATAGTAGCGGTGGTCTCGACCTTCCACCAGATGATCAAGTTCCAGACCCCCGAGGGGGTCGAAAGGGCAAGAGGGAATCAGGAGCAGGCACGATCTTGCTACACGCTATCTGCCACCCTGAGGAGGATCGAGCAAACTGACCCAGTCGACCCACGGGTCGAGGATCGACGACCTGCTGTGGTCGAAGAAACAGAGAGTATCAAGATCTCCAACGATGAAGGAAAACTGTCTCGGTCGGGTCACTGCTCCCTCGCGACCTAAAGGAGCGGTTAATCACCCTCCTGAGAGAGTATACCGACATCTTTGACTGGACCCCGAAGGACATGCCCGGCATCGATCCAGAGGTAGCGTCCTACAGATTGGGGGTCGACCCGACATCTAAGCCCATGAAGAAAAAGAAGAGAAACGTGGGAGGCGAAAAGATGAAAGCTGCTAATGAAGAGGTAGAACGATTTCTGGAGGCCCACTTTATACGAAAAGTCAAATACCCCGAATGGCTCGCGAATGTCGTGATGGTCAGGAAGGCAAACGGCAAGTGGCAAATGTGTGTCTACTTCACCGACCTTAACAAGGCGTGCCCTAAAATAGCTACCCCTACCACAGATCGACCATCTGGTCGACGGTGCCTCGGGTTACGAACTTCTCAGCTTTATGGATGCCTTCTTCGGGTATAACCAGATTCAAATGGCACCAAAAGATGAGGAGAAAACTTTCTTCATCACTGATCGAGGTATATTCTGTTACACCAAAAGGTCATTCGGTCTGAAAAATGCAGGGGCCGCGTACCAACGCATGATGAACGATGTCTTCGAGGCTCAGATAGGCCGAAACCTAGAATTCTACGTCGACGACATGCTGGTCAAGTCGAAAAAGCCAACGGATCACCTTGCAGACCTCAGAGAGATATTCGCACAGTTCCGACGATACAACATTCGACTAAACCTCACTAAGTGTACATTCGGGATTCGTTCGGGGAAGTTCCTCGGTTTCATGCTGACAAGCCGAGGGATCGAGGCCAACCCCGATAAGATTGCTGCCATCATCATGATGAAGGAGCCCTCAACTCTTAGAGAGCTCCAGAGGCTGAATGGAAGGATAGCAGCCTTAGGACGGTTCCTGTCCAAGTCGGCCGAGAGATCATTGCCTTTCTTTAGGATACTAAGAAAGGCGATAGCTTCCACCGCGAGTGGCAAGAGAATGTTCGAATGGGATGCGGACTGCAAAAAGGCCTTCTCAGAGTTGAAGGAGTACCTTCGCACCCCGCCGCTCCTGACCAAACTAGACAAGGACGACCGGCTCATCCTCTACCTGGCCGCTGCCAAGGAGGCCGTGAGTTCGGTGCTCATTAAAGAAGATGCTGGGGTACAACGGCCCCATCTACTATGTCAGTCAGGTCCTCCGAGGCGCGGAGGTCAACTACTCGAGGATCAAAAAGATGGCTTTCACGTTGGTCAAATCCGCCACGAGATTACATCCATATTTCCAAGCTCGCACCATCTTGGTCCTCACCGATACTCCCTTAGAGCAGACCCTGAAGAGGCTCGACTGATCAGGGAGAATGAAAAAATGGGGGGTCGAACTAAGTGAGTTCGACATCCAGTACAAATCGAGGACTGCCATCAAAGGGCAGGCCCTCGCCGACTTTATTGTCGAGCTCACCTAAGACGATGGCCCCCAAGAAGAGGTATGTGCGACTAGCACAATGACCGAGGCTATCCCCTCGCCCTCCACCAGCGGGGCAAAAGATGCAATCGAGGACGAGGGAACCTGGTGTTGAGTATTGATTTTCCGGATTTGGTTTTGATGATGAGCAAACATAAATATCGTGAACTAACTCCTTTGTGAGCGCAGTTATGGAGATCGTCGCCAAAACTCTACGTATATCAAGAGCGACGTCTCAAGACTTCTCAAAGCGCGTGATCGCGTGCCTGAAGCTTCGTTGAAGCTCTAGAAGCATTATTGAAGTCAAGAGATTCGGATTGAAGCTTTGAAAACGGTTCGTCAAGTTTTATTTATTGTCTTCTAGCTTCATCGTATAGAATATTAAGCCTTGAGTAGGTCTTACATTATTAGAGCTAGGATTATCATAGAAGCACATAGAAACTTTCCCGAAGCCTTACGCTTCATTTCACGGCTTCTAGTGCATCTTAGTTTGTTCAAGAAGAAGTACCAACTGATTAGATGGCAATTTAGTCGGTCGGTAATCCTTCTTGAACCGACTAGATATCCTACCTCATTTCAGCTCATTCACTGTTGACCAATTAGTCGGTCCAAGAAGGTTCACCGACTGACTAGTTGTCAAACTAGTCGGTTTGGAATCCTTCGTGGACCGACTAGTTATATCTTCATTTTCACAGCCTGAGCTACTGTTTATCGTTAGTCGGTCAAAGAACAATCATCGACCGACTAGTTGAGAAACTAATCTGTTAGGATTTGTTCTTAGACCGACTAATTCTCCTAGTAGACAGCCTATCGTATTTCAACTCTTAGTCGGTCAAAGAACACTCACCGACCGACTAGTTGTCAAACTAGTCGGTTGGCAAGTCTTCTTAGACCGACTAGTTCTATTTCTCCCGAACCATCTTTATTGGCTGTCAACCTCTTAGTCGGTCCAAGAAGAATCACCGACCGACTAGTTGAGAAACTAATCGGTCAGTGATCCTTCTTAGACCGATTAAGCTGCTTCAGAATAGAGCCGTTGGAGCATTTATTGCACGAATTTTGCTCTTCTCTTTCCTCTATCCTATATATACTTGAAGGGCTTCTTCAAGGCTATCAAGGCTGATAAACTAGAGGTTTAGAGAAATCAAAGAGGAGCCATTCAACTCTATTTCAAAGCTCTCTCTTCTCACAAGAATCTCTCCCTCAACTTCTTGAGCCATAATTCCTCAAGAGAGATTCTCTCCATTGTGAGCTTCTCAAGCTAAGAGCTTGATTCAAAGTCACCAATCTCTCCCTAGCCACATATAGCTGGTTATCTTGGTGGAGCTAGGGTTTGGTGTCATCTTCTTCCTCAAAATCCTCCTTGCCCTAATATTGTAAGTTTTACTCAAGGCATAGGATTTTGTTGGTAAGTGTTTTATCATGTCATTTACTTTGATATTAAGTTTTTCTCTCGGTTGTGAGAGAAGTGTGTGATCCCGGGTTGTGGGAGTCACATTTACTTTTGTGTATGATTTGGTCTTGTAGAGGTTTTTCTACAAGAATTTCATAGTGCAAACCTTGGGTTAGTGGTTTCTAACTTAAGTATCCGGAGGGGATCCGGGTGGTTGGGACGTAGGATCACCGGGAACAAGTCGGAAGACTTGGGTGGATCCGAACCCGTTATATCGCATGTTTGCTTTGTTTAATTCTTGTTGTTTGTATTTATTCCGCACTGTTGTTTGTGTGTTTGCTGGATAATTAGGAATTATACTCTTGATTATTTTAAAGTACTATTCACCCCCCTCTAGTACTTGTGCAGTAGCTACGCAGGGCATTACATTTGGTATCAGAGCCAAGTTCATAGCTATGACAAACAACGACTACAACGTCTTCAAGAATCGTGAAGGAGCTTCTTCGGTGATGGAAGGACATTCCTCAACTAGGCCTCCCTTCTTCAACGGTACCAATTATGGGTATTGTAAATGCCAGATGGAAACGTTCCTCCGGAGCACCTCACTATGGAGAGCCACGTTGACGGAGTATGTCGAGCCCACCAAACCAGACTTCGCCAAGTGGACTACCGCGGAGGTCGCCGCGGAGGTCGCCGCGGAGGTGAACAATGCCAAGGTAATGAATGTCTTGCAATGTGCGTTGGAGCCCGAAGACTTCAACAAGATATGCACATGTAAGAGTGCATATCAAATTTGGAACCAACTCCTCATCTTGCACGAAGGGACGAGTACGGTAAAAGACTCTAAACTCGTTTGTTGCTAACAAAGAGTTCGAATTATTTCACATGGAACAGGGTGAAAGTATGAAGTGTAATGCCCTACAAGCTACTGCACAAGTACTAGAGGGGGGGGGGGGTGAATAGTACTTTAAAAATAACAAGGAGTATAATTCCAAATTATTGTGCAAACAACTACCAAATCAATTTGCGGAAGCTTAAATTGAATGACAACAACAAAATTAACAATGCAAACAAATGATGTTAATGGGTTCGGATCCACCCAAGTCTCCCCGACTTGTTCCCGGTGATCCTACGTCCCAATCACCCGGATCCCCTCCGGATACTTAGGTTAAAAACCCTAACCCAAGATTTCCACTATGAATATCTTGTGAAAAACCTTCACAAGATCAAATCATACAACAACGGCAATAGTGAATCCCACAACCCGGGATCACAACCTTCTCTCACAACCGAGAGAATCAACAAGCAATATAAAAGAGTTTATATTGAAATAAGCAAACTTACCACAAAATCCTATACCTTGAGTTTTTCTTACCCAATAGGTGAAATGGAGGATTTGAGGAAGATGAAGTCACCAAGTCCTAGCACCAAGGAAATGACCAGCAATGGGTGCCTAGGGATGATTTGGAGACTTGGATCAAGCAATAGCTTGAAGAGCTCACCAAGAACAAGCTTCTCTCAAGATGGATTCTAGATCTAGAAATGAGAGAGAATGGGTTTCTTGTGAGGAAGAGAGCTTTAGATTTGAGTGAGAATGGCTATCTCTTTTGATCTCAATGAATCTCTGAATAGAAGCTCTAACCTAGATAGAAATGACCTAGGTTCGTATTTATAGGGTCCCATAAAAACAAGTTAGGTCATTCTCCAACGGATAGAAATCTGGGAGAATTAGTCGGTCAAAGAACAATCACTGACCGACTAGTTCATCAACTAGTCGGTCAGTCAAACAGCATGGACCGACTAAGAGAGGAACTGAGAAGAGATAGAAATTCAGACCTAGAAATCTAGTCGGTCCAAGAAGACTTTCTGACCGACTAGTTTCACAACTAGTCGGTCAGTCAGTGAACGTAGACCGACTAAGAGGCAAAATGAAATAATCTGAATACAAATTGACTTAGTCGATCCAAGAACAAAAGTTGACCGACTAGATTGTCAACTAGTCGGTCACCAAACGTTCTTAGACCGACTAACGATAAACAGTAGCTTAGGAGAAATTTAGCATGAACAGTAAGTCACAACTAGTCGGTCAAAGAAGCATCACTGACCGACTAGTTCACAAACTAGTCGGTCGGTGAGTCAACGTAGACCGACTAACTGTAAACAGTAAAGTCCAAGAAATTAAGGAATCAAACTAGTCGGTCCAAGAAGAGTTGCTGACTGACTAGATCACCATCTAGTCGGTCAGTACTTCTTCTTGTACCAACTAACATGCACAAACAAGTCCGAATCGAAGCGCGACGCTTCGAGGAAGTTAGAATGAACTTGTACTAAGATCCTAGAGCTACGATATGAGCGTTATGAAGTTAGAATCGTAAGATATACTCAAGGCTTAACATTCTATATATCGAAGCTAAAAAGACTATAAATAAAACCTTAATAAACGGTCTTCGAGAGATTCGATTGATTCTTCATAACTTCCAAAACGGCGCAAGAGCTTCAACGAAGCTTTAGGCATGAATACGAGCTTTGAGAAGTCTTAAGATGTCGCTTTGAATGTTCTCGTGATTTTTGCGACGATCTCCAATACTGCGCTCACAAATTGTTAGTTCATGAATTATTTATGTTTGCTCATCATCCAAAACCAAATCCGGGGAGTCCAATATTCAACATTCTCCCCCTTTTTGGTGATGACAAACCAACATAAATAATAATAAAAAATAATGATTCAAATGTAAAATACTTACTCCCCCTGCATTGATGACACGTTAATTCCAAAATGAATATATATGAATTGCATCAATCAGACGAGTAAGATAAATAAAGAGAATCGAATTTTGAAATATCGGATTTTGAAAATCCTTATTTATATCTTAACTCCCCCTGAATCTAACATATCAAACTAGATTCTTGGAAATTGAGTTAAATTTTCATTTGCGCTATTTATTATCATTATCTCTCCCCCTTTGGCATTATCCCAAAAATGGGGGGCATACAACGACAACAACTAGGAAATGGAAAATCCAACATCGGGAGTCGTAGACAATGACGATGGAACTAATTGACACCAAGGGAAAATGATGAAATCAAATCAAGGTGTGCCAAATTGTCCATTATCAAAAAGCGATAATCAAAATCATCAAAAATACCAAATAATTATTCATTTCTTGAATAAAGAAACATACTCTTCAATATTCAATATTCTTGGTTAATTTTGTGCATGGAAAACAATTCTATACAAATATAGAAATATAATCTATTTAACCAAGTTTTTCAATCGTCGAGCGACGATTTTACATAGCATGGACATTGAATGAGAATTAATGTGCATGACGAAGTAAATATCACAACATGAACATCGATGTATATATAGAAATGATAACATCATGAGTACATCCAAAAAGATATCGAATATTAAAAGTATATCATAACAAGTGCGATACATCATCTATATAAACATCAAGAAGTACAACATCATCATCCACATCAAAATATAACATCAACATCAACATCATCCAAAGTACATCAAAATACCCAACACCGACATCCAGAAAACTCAAAAATACATCAAAACAACCCTCAAACTCCATCCTAACCCAAAATACTCTTAAAAAGATATATCATCCAAAGAGTAGTGGAGAGTCCTCGGAACAGACGATCACGAGGAAGTGGCTGGATCTGCAGTCTCCGTGGGTCCAGTCGACGGAGTGGACTCAGGCTCTGCAGGGAGGAGAGGCGTCTCAACAGACGGGATCGTCGGGGCAGGTGTGGAAACGACGGGCTCAACAGCTGGGGTCGCAACAGCAGGGGTCTCAACAGCAGCATGAGAGACAGGAGCAGGCTCGTCAACAGGGACAGCAGCAGCCTCAGAAGTCTGAACTGCTGAAACAGACGTCTCTGGAGCACCGGAAGTGGTGCCAACTCCAGGAGCAGAAGTGGTAGCAGCAGCAGCAGCAGTGGCTGTGGCCTCATCGCCACGAGCCAAGGAAGTGACAAGCTCGTCAATCTCCTCATCGTCCATCTCCTCGGCCTCAGAAACTGAAGGAGGAAGATCAATCCCCATCATCTGAGCCATACGGCAGACGACCTCCTCGGTACGAGCCAAACACGACTCGTGCCGACGAAGAAGGCGTATGACATCATCTAATGTAGCAGGAGGAGTGGAGGCTGCAGCAGCTGAGGGAGTAGACTGGGAAGCAGATGCGGTCGACCTCTGCACGTGACGAAGCGCCGCAAGAGATTTCTTAACGGCCGTCGCGTTCAGAGGAGTACCCAAGGGACGCTCATCGTCAGGAGGGAGAGGGACTCGGAAATGACGAAAGACAAGGGTCAACAGACACGGATATGGAATATGCGCAGATTTATTGGTCTTGCGTATACACTCGAAAGAGTCCATCTTATCGAGTATAACGCGAGCCCAATTAATCTCGCAACCCAAGAAAAGAGCGTAAATAAGCTTCAAAAATGGATGGGAAGGCAGAGAAGATGAGCCGTACTTGGGAAGCAAGCACGAATTCAGAATGAGATTCAGAACCCAGGCATTTGGCTTGAACGACTTCGAAGGAACTCCAATAAAGGCAGGAGGGATCACATGGAAGATGTCAGAAAGAACGGACTGATCCAAGGAAGATATATCGTCGACGGAAATGTCAGAAGGAAGGAGACCGGACGACGAACAGCCAAGAATCTCCCCCAATATTTCTGCCGTGAGAACTATAGGAGTTCCCAAGACAGTAGTCTCGATGGAGTGACTCGCATCGTACTGGCCTCGGACACGATTGGCATAGAACAATTTTACCAGGCGAGGATATGGTTTAGGATTGGCCTTAAGATCATAGCGAAGGTAATCAAGTAGCCCACTATAGGAGAGGAGGTCAGCTAAGCCAAGGAAATCTGAAAACTGAACATAGTGCTCCAATAGCATCACGCAGTGTTCAATACGGTTGTAGGCCGCGAGACACATAGGGTCGTCGCGACACAACGATATGTCAACACCACCCGCTGGCATTGGGCCCTTTCCCTTTGGCTGGCGAGTCCTAGGACGAAGTGGAGGAGTGGGTTCCCTATGGCCAGGCTCATCCTCAGGGATAAACTCAGTATCGGAATCAGGAGGAGTCGAGGGTGAGTGGAGTATGGGCTTTTTAGACTTAGATTTGCGGGGTTTGACCGTCGCCGTCCTCTGCTTCTTCAGAGGAGGCGAAGACGGAGAAGCTTGGGTAGATTTAGCACGACGCTTGGGCTTAGATGGATTCCTAAGGTCAGAAGGCTCTACAGACATTGGGGAAGCCCCAGATGAAGCGATAGGGATCCTAGTCTTTGCCATGATCGTGGCACGACGAGTACAGGCAAACAAAGCTACACAAACCCTAGAGCTGAAAAATCGGAATACCCAAACCCTAGATGCACAAGCCCTAACACAAGAACTACACAAACTAGAACCCTAGAATAGATCGACCAAGGATCGAACCCTAGAAAAGGAGATCGACCAAGGAGGAGGAGGAGGGATACCTAGGAGACCGATCGG
>JAULAV010005307.1:0-84730 GCA_030789695.1 Scilla litardierei | reverse complement strand
TGGCAATAGATGAACTTTATGGTTGCATATCATACTCTCCTACTTGAGTCACGTAGTTCTAGTGTAGCTTGCACAGTTACTTTCTTTATAGTAGTTGCACTTTACTTTCCTTACCAGTACAGTCACCATACTTTTACTTGTCATACTTTTAGCTACAGCAGTAGCCTGTTACACCCACACTTTACTTTCTACACTTGTACAGACACTACACCGTACTTTACTTTACTTTCACTTTGGTCTGCTTATACGTAGTTATCTTGTCATACTTGCACAGTACTCCTTTTCTTTATTTAGAATTGTTGTGACTTACCTTCAGTTCCATTTGTGGCACCGACAGACGACGACCTGATAGAAGAGATTGCCCCGGAGTTCGAAGAGCCTGCCTTTGACCCAGAGGCCTCAGAGCTTTAGTTATTTGTGTTTGCGTACGTGTGATGCCATGTATTTCCTTTCTGCATTTCCTTTCAGTAATTTCCTTTTATGTATTTGCGTGAGAGAGTGATGTTGCTGGTTGTATTTTCTATTCGGACTATAATAATGTTGTATGCTGGTTTGAGTATTGTGGTACATCTCTGAGTTGTGGCTATGCTGATTTCACTGGTAAACTGCTATACCTGCAAATATCAAATAAGTAACTGGCCCCCGAGAGCGGGTCGTTACAACATCTTCCATCTTGAGGCTGCAGCTGGCGGCGGGAAGCTTTGCGCTAAAGACCGGATTGATCAACCTGATGCAGCAAGACCCCTTTCATGGGCACGCACATGATAACCCAACCCATCATATAGACCTCTTCCTGGCGAAGTGCGACACCTTCCATGCCAAGGACGTGAGCGATGACGCCATCAATCTCAGATTATTTTCGTTCACTCTGAGGGACAAGACCTCTTATTGGTTGCGAGTGCACCCTTCAAATACCTTCAAAACTTGGGAGCAGTTGGCTCTAGACTTTGTGAACAAGTTCGATCCACCGTCCAAAATGGTGAGGATCCGAGGGGCAATCACTAATTTCAAGCAACTTCCTCAGGAGTCATTATATGAGGCATGTAAGAGATTTAAGGATCTGCAGCATCAGTGCCCCCACCATGGAGTCCCGGAGTGGGACCTTATTCAGAGCTTCTATAATGGGCTACAGCCAGATACCAAGATGATTATCGACACCTCTGCTTAAGGCGCTCTTTTAGACATCAAGGGTCCCGACGTGATGAGGCCATATCTTTGTTGGAACAAATGGCCTCCAACAACCAACAATGGAGCGATGAACGCTCAAACATCAAGGGTCCCGAGGTGAAGATTGCCATGCACCTAGACAGGCAACTCGAGACCCGCTGCAAGCAGGTAGCAAGGATATAACAGAGGTTGGTTCCTCTCACTCCTAGAGCTCCGGTATATGCTACTCATAAAGACTATGCAGAGCAAGGATACGCCCCAATATAAGTGTCCTGTGAAGGAACGGACGTACCAGCGGAGCAAGTCCATTATATGGGAGGAGAGAGAAGAAATCAATGGCAAAATCCGGCGGCGAGAAATCATCCCGGTTTTTCTTATAGCAACCCCAATGGAGCATTACAACCTCCACAGCAACAAAGGCCACCACAACCACCTCCTCAACAACAAAGGCCTCCTCCTCCGTAACAATAGTATGGGTTTATGCCATCTGCGCCTTACAGATTGCCGGGTACAACATTAGACCACCACAGCAACAATATCAACAAGCGGCCCCAAGATCTAACTTGGAAGCGACCTTGGACACAATTATTAGTGGGCAAACGAGGAACAATGATGAAACTGCAGCCCACTTTAGGTCCCTTAACACCTCTGTTGACGAGTTAAAAGATCAAATGGCTCAATTAATGAAGACTCAAGGAAGATTGCCCTCTCAGCCTTAGCCAAATCCTAGAGTGCAAGTCAACACGGTGGTTGCTATCACCACGAGGGGAGGAAAGGTCACCGACGATGTCATGATGTCGGTTTCCAAAAAGGTGAGCCAAAGATCATCCATTCCTACTCAAGAGGAAGACACCACTATTTCAGCCCCTATTATGGCCAATGACGAGGAGAGGGATACAAAGGATCCACATGCCATTGGAGAGAGGGAGGCTTCGCCTTTTACACTTCATATTCCCACCATTACGGCACCGACGGATGCAACTACTATTTCAAATCAATCTATTCCAAAGGATGTCGCTAGAGACTAGGCAAGCCGACATCCACCTCCTTGTCCTCAAAGGTTAGCCATGGTGAAATTAGAGAAGAAATACGCCAAGTTCTCTGAGCTTCTCAAGGGAATCAAATTGAATATCCCCTTCATAGACGCAATCACAGAAATCCCCACATATGCTACATTCTTAAAGGATCTAATAACATGGAAGCATAAACAAGAAGAGGTGAAGTTTTTGGATAATTGCACCTCCGTCATCAAAAATCATCTACCTAAGAAGTTGCTGGATCCGAGAGTTTCACGGTGCCATACTCCGTTGGCGACTTAGGAGCGATCATTATCTTGATGCCGCTCACTATCTTTAAACGGCTAAATATAGGAACGGAACTTGAGCCTACCGACATGAGCATCCAATTGGTGGACCAATCGATTACCTATCCGGTGGACATAGTACGCGACATCATATTTCAAATACCGCCCGGGCTATACATGCCGGTAGACTTTGTGATCATGGATATGCCGGAGAAGGGTAGTTCACAAATTATATTGGGGCGTCCAGTCATGGCGACGGCCGGAGTATTGATCGACGTCTGTGAAGGGACGTTATCTTTGAACGTGGGCAACATAGAGGTTGAATTCTGCTTGCAAAAGCTGAAGAGGGATCGCGCCCCACAAGAATATGTGAGCTATCTTGAGCTCTTAGAGGACGAGGCTACCAATGAATATGCCATGGAGGATATTTCTAGAGATTCCATGGGGAAAAGCTTTGATGACGACGGCAACATCGTACACGACAAGGCGTTGGCCGCCTACTTGCAAGTGCTAGATGAGGAGCCTCCAAGAGTACCATTGCACCATCAAGAACCAGAGGCTATGATCTTTTCGGATGAGGAAGGCCAACAAGGAGAGTCACACCAACTTCTGCTGCATGTCCTCATTGTAAAGCATGATGGGCGTATTTCATATGCGTCCAACATCCACGATCATCATTTAAAATCTAGAGGGAGTCGAGCTTACGACTTAAAACAAGCGCTTATCGGGAGGCAACCCGAGTTTTCTTTCTTTGGTTTTTATTTTTCTTTTCGATCTTCCCTTTTCTATTGAAAAACCAAAATAAAAACGTTTTTAATTCCTTAAAAATACAAAACATAAAAATTTGATGAGTTCTTCCTTCTACATGTTGAACAATGGAGAGAGCGTGCCAAACGAGAAAAGAGAAAAAAGAAGGAACCAAGAGGAGAGAGCCATAGAGCAACACTAGCATGGGGGATGAGTAGCAGGTCACTCGATCGAGCAGCTACCCTGCTCGGTCGAGCTACAGTCAGATGAAGGAGTAGGCCAAAAGAGCTCCCTGGAAGTTAACGCGACTCGACCGAGTAGCTACCCTACTCAGTCGAGCTACAGTAAGAGCTCTAGGAGGCCAAAATCAGCACTGTGTTTTCTAATTCGAATCAATTGAGTAGCTATCCAACTCGGTTGACCTACAAAATGAGTCCAAAAGTGCTAAAAACATCGCTCTGAAAACTTACTGGACTCGACCAAATATCTACCCTACTCGGTTGAGCAACAAAGGGAGAAAAAAGAGCTGAAATCAACACTCCCTTTCAATTTAGCTCGACCGAGCTAAGTAAGCAGCTCGGTCGAGTGCTAGGGAAAATTCGGTATTTAAAAATTCGAATATTTTTTATAACTTCCCAGCTCGATCGAGCAGCTATCACTGCTCGATCGAGCGGCCATTAGTCGAGGGGGGCCCATAACTTAAACCGAATCTGAATCAAGTTATGTAAACCCGACTCGATCTCTAACCCTAACCCTCTCCTAACCGAACTACCCAGAACCCGAGCCCTAACCCTCACCCAAATCCCTTACTCGTTCCGACCGACCTCGCTGGACCGCCTCCGCCTCCGCCCGAGCACCGCCGCCGTACGCCACACTCGTTCCGACCACCACCCCTATCTCCACCTCCTCTTCCCCTCTCTCTCAAAATCTCTCTCTCTCTCTCTCTCTCTCTCTCTCTCTCTCTCTCTCTCTCTCTCAGTTTTCACAACCACCGCCACTCGTTCCGATCACCGCCGCCACCTCTGCCGCTAGCTCCGCCCGAGCGCCGCCACCGCCTGCTCGATCTGCCCCCTTTGCCCACCTATCTCCGCCCCCTTTCACCATCTATCTCTCTCTCTCCATAAACCCCAATTTCAAACCCCATTCTAATTCTTTCTATTTTAGAACCCCATACAGATTCATTTTCTTAATTACTAGCTAATCCTATCTTCATTACCATTTGCAGGTACATTTGGAGCTATTCGTAGAGAGGATCAGCTTGGGATAGCTTAGGGGATACTTGGGTTGCGGCCTCGCACACGTACCAACGTGTTTTTTGGTTTTGCAGCGCTTCACGATTGTGAGTACACTCTACCCTCGCAGTTTTATTTTTATATTTTTATGGGGTTTGCTTCGCCATGCCACACCACCACGATGTCTCCTCGTCGACTTAGACCGGGGAAGCCTCCACCGGCCAGGAAGAGGAAAGACGATGATCCCGATCCCTCCTCTTCTCGGCTGTTACGCCGTCGCCGCCGCTCACCCACTTTCGAGGAGCTCTTGGGCACCTCAACATCATCATCCTCACCCTCACGATCACCATCCCCCATGCCTCTAGCGATAGAGGCCCCACTAACTACCCCCATCCCGACACCCACCACTCCCACTCCACCACCACCACATGCACAGCCCGCACCATCCACCCTGAGGACGTATGATATCGTCTTCAGGGACGACGATCACTGCGTGCGTTTCGTTGCCATCTCTCACCGCACCATCGTCCCGACCCGTTTCGTCCACGTCCCCACCCTCATCAGGCTGGGCATCCTACAGGGTATCCATAGGCTTTACGATATCATCGGTTTTGATCGACTCCTCGCTATGCACGCATGCACATACACACGCCTCACCCTCGAGGCGATGAGCTCCATCGTCCGAGAGGGTGACATCCGCTTTTGGCTTCTTGACCGCGATGTAGTGGTCACACACGTCATGATACACACACACTTCCATTTCCCCGCCATCCCCGAACCATCCCTTTCCTACTCCCCAGACTACAAGCTTACCGCATTCGACACCGAGCAGTTTTGGCATCGTATCACAGGCCTCCAAAGATATAACCTTAGCAAGGCTAAGTCCTCAGCCTTAGTCCACCCCTACCTCCGCTTCGCCTAGCGCCACCTATCCACCACCCTCTTCTCCAGGCCAGAGGTCGGTACACTCTCCCTTCCTAAGCTCACCCATCTTATGGGGATGACTCGACTTCTGTGATATTGCCCCGATGGCACGATCCACCCCTTCCTACTTTCTGACACAGCACACTGGCTGTGTCACCGCTTCCTCCAGACCTCCCATGCCACGACAGATATCTGTCGTGGAGATTTCTTCACTATTTTTGCTTCCATGCTTGGCCTTGCACTTCCAGCTGGTCTAGCGACACCCACCAGGCCTAGCCGACTGACTCTGGATGTGCTTGCTCGTATGCACATCATCAGGCCACTTGGTGAGCGTCACTAGATCTACCTAGTAGGCTCCCAGTGCAAACACCATCTCTATCTTCCCCGCCCCGATCTCACACCTGTTGACCCAATCATGGTTGACTGGGTCATTCCTGGCATTTTTCCCATCCCTCCCTTCAATGTCATTAAGCCCCCAGGAGGACCAGTCGCCGATGACGATTATGACTGGGTACTCAGCTTAGACGAGGAGGTACTCGACTTTGCTGCCCTCCTAGCAGCCCAACCTGCTTAGCCAGCCCATCCTGCAAGAACTTCTATCCACATAGCTGTCAGTGCTCCCACTATTACCACTACCACACCCTGACCACTACTACACCCACCACCACCTTAGAGACTTCTGGGGCTGTCCAAACCTTTTCCCCCGAGGTCACTGCTTCAGTATCTTCTGTGCCCGGACCTGAGGGCATGTTTGTTTCTGACGCTCCTATTTCTACCGTTTCACCTTCTTCGGAGCCTGTCTCCACCACTGCTGTCCCCACCAGTTATGAGTCTGCCAGCACCCTACCTGACCCTGTGGACCCCCTCACTTCCGTTCCTATCACTTTAGGGTCCACAGCCACACTTTCTGGCACAACTTCTGTACCAGCATCAGCTGTCTTTACTGAGAGCATCGTGGTGTCTGTCACCACTTCTATTGCCACGACGTCTCCCATTTCTGATGCTACTTCTTCTTCTTTCTTTGCACCGGATCTCGGATCCATTCCATTCCCATCCTCTTCCACCGAGATCCCTGTTAGACTGCCCTCTCCTGATTTTGTCTTCAGGTCTCGTTCTTCACATGGACGAGGCCAGGCTGAGAGGGTCGTTTCTAGTAGTTCATGTCCTCCTCTTGGTTCCCGCCATACTGACGCACGTTTGACCGCAGTGGAGACCGAGGTTGCTCGCTTGAAGCGTGCCTTTGACACCTTCGCCAGCTCGGTTGCCACCTACCAGCAGTCAGTTGAGCGGGACCTCACTTCTATTTTGGATATTCTGAGGACGCAGCGTGCACCAGCTGTCATACTTGCACACGCTCCTCCTACCCGACCAGACCCTATCCCTCCTGTCACACCCGCACCGCTCACTATACCGCATTCTCAGGCTTCTGCAGGGTTTGTCACTCTTCCCCTGAGCCGGTTGCACCCCTAGTGGACCCACCTACTGCTTCACTACCTACACCATCCATGGGCCCACCTGTCGTCGACACACTTGTCGAGCCTGCACCTATTGCACCTCCTGTTGTCCCACTTTCTGGTCCCCAGCAGCGGGACACATCACCAACTCCAGAGGGTGGTGCCTCTGTTTGATACTCTGATTATATTTTTTTTGCTCCTATCCCCCTACATATGTGTGATCATCTGTCTCTTTGGGGTCTTGTTCTTACATAGCTTAGGGAGGACCCCATTTTGCACCATCTGTATATATCTTTCATATAACATTTGCATATTCCCTTCTTGCATCATACCATCATTTGCATCATCTGCCTGTTTGTCCATATTTTTGCATTTAGGCATTAGGCCATGCATCCTCATTTGCATTTTCCCCTTTTTTTTATTTTGTACAGTTCATTTTTTAGTTTACCTTTTTATTTATTCCACCCGACCCACCCTAGCATCATTCACCCGCCTTGCACGCGTGTTCTCATTAGTGAGGGCACTGCTGTGTTTAGCTTGGGGTATGAGCGCTATCGCTTTTTGTTTTTATTTTTTACATTTTCTTTCATTGTTCACCTTTTCGTTTTTATTTTCCACCTGATTTCCACCATTTTATTTTTTTCATTTAGCATCACGTTTTTCATGTTTTGGTATGCTTGTATGCTTTTTTCACTTTTTCCGCTTTTCTTTTTCCTTTCTGCTAGATATTTTTTTTGAATGATGATATCTCTTTTAGCTTTAGTAGCTACCACGATGCTTACATCTCTTGCCATGCCAGTAGAGTATTTTAGTGTCTTACTATCTATATGCTTGCATATATATTTCTTTTGATGATCTCTCTATATGAATGCATGAAATTAATTGAAGCTGAATGTATACAATGGTATTTAATATGCTTTTGTTGGAAATTCAACAAGATTCACGCATCATTAGTATATCTGAGACATATGCCTTTTGTCTTACTCACTTTCTACTGCATGCCTGAGATGATTGTATGTTTTACTGCTTGACTTCACCGTTTATCGAAATGATTGAAAATATACATGCTTACGTATGAGTTTAGTTGAAGTATTATCTTATTGAACTGTTCGTGCACATCTTGGAGTGAACCGAGTGTTATTATAAATCTTTCTCCACATATCTCTTTATTTCTCTACATGTCATTTGGGTTCACCCCCTTGCAGCTACTTATATCGCATCCTTTCCCAAAAATACCCGCAAAAAGGAAAGTTAGCTCCAAAAGTCCAAAAAGCCAAAAATGAGTCAAAAAGAAAAAATACAAATCAAATAGCTCCTACAAAAGAAAAAAAGAGAGAAACAAAAATTACAAAAATTACAAAAATTACAAAAAGAAAAGAAAAATATCTCTATGTTTCATTACATGGAGCTACAAAAAAATACTTGGAAAAACCAAGGCAAAAATTCCATTTTCTTCCATCATTTCATTTAGATGTGATGCATCAGGCTAAGCTTGGGGGTGAATTCATTTGATTATATGAGTGCACACGACATTAGAGCGGAGATTGTGCATGAATAGGAATATTTGTTAATGCTTAGACTTTGCAAAATATTTTAGCAATGGAGATTTTTCATGATTTGAAATAAATATGCAAATGCCATGACTTTTATTCTATTCTCTATTGCATGCTTAGTGTGATTCTTATATGCTTCATTTATAACTCTTGATTGAAAAGTACATCGCCAACATTTGTATATTAAACTTTATGAATTACATGATGTGAATATGAGTTGATTGCATGAATTTAGAGAATCCATTCCTTTGCTCTTTATGGCTTGCAAGTATTATGTTTAGTCAATATATGAAATTCATATGGCATGTATTCCAATTCTTTCATAGTATCGTGATATGTACTATGGCTTGAGATCTGACTGAATAATCTAGCGCCTCTCTCCGTCTTTCATTCCATTTTCTATTTTTATTTTCTCCGCCCGGTGAGCCTTGTATTCGGCTTCCTCGCTGACGAGTAAGAGGTAAGCTTGGGAGATTTTGATGTGTCCATATTTTACATATATTTTCTGCATCATTTCATATCAAAATTAGCCTCCAAAGTCCACATTTTCATGTATTATCGCACTTCTAATGCCATATTCGAGTTTCATATAGCTTTGTGGATTTTCAGGAGCTTTCGAGCGAATTGGAGCTATTTAGGGATATGGACACATCCTACACGTCCGGAGCATTATTGGTGATGTCCAATAGGTGTTTGGCAAGGCAAGAAAGAAGATTAGAGGAGAGAATAAGATGAGAGCGAGAGATGAGAACTTTAGGCCAACTTGTGTTCAGTTTCCCAGGCTACTCGGTCGAGTGCATCAGCACTCAACCGAGCTGACACGCAGACGTTGCAGCGAAAACGGACATGCTCCACTCGACCGAGCAGCAAAGCCAATCGACCGAGCAGCAAAGCCAATCGACCGAGCTGATCATCTACTCGACTCGAGTTGCAACCAAACAGAACAACGTTCTGGAGAGAGTTCAGACCTATAGTAGCTCGACCGAGTGGAGGGGCTACTCGACCGAGTAGCCAGTATCAGCCAGAGCCAAAGAAGCAACTAAGCAGCCGCATGCAGCTCGACCAAGTAGCGCCATACTCGACCAAGTATGGCGACGGGGCCAGACAAGTTGGTGGGCCCAAGTGCCCAGATTTTCTGAGATTTTTTGGGGTCTATACCCCTTGTATATAATCACAATTTAACCCTTTTTCAGAGAGATTGCTTATTTTCCTTAGTTTAATTTTAATTTAAGTTTTTAGAGAGAAGTTCTAGGCGTCGCTATTTTGTAGAGACCAAAGTTGAGATTTTTATTGATCTTTATTGCGTGAAATCGTGTTCTTCTTAATTATCTGCGATTGGCTATCATCCTACGACGTGTTGGTAACGATTCTCTAATCTTTCTATGCTTTACTTGATGTTTTCTATTGCTATGCTGAATTCTCTTGCCTTTATTGAATCTTTCATGTCTCTTGCTATGATCCATGAGTAGTTCAATCTAGTGCTAATGGATTAGCCCTAGGATCTTAGGATTTAGATGTAAACTTAGGATTTTTAGGTTGCATTGGTATATAAGGGGCTTGTTTTGGTTGATCCAGCCAAGTTTGTAGGATATCTCGAACTGGGATCGTGTCCACGGTCAGTGACACACACGCACTTAAGGAGTATCCTATGACTTAATTAGGAGGTTAGTGGATTTAATTAGGGTTTGCGACAATGCCCGGCGCGCTCCTTGATGGGATCCACCGACATCCTATATTACTAATTGACGACTATCACCCTTGCGTCAATGAGAGCTACCAAAATACACATCGAAGTTCTATCCACGAGAGTGGCATAAATGGAGATCATTCTATCCCTGATAGTGGCATGAATAGTTGTCGATCCTAATGCACGGATCATATGTGAGGCCACCCATGAGAGTGGGGGTAAGCGTGTGATACGTTATACAAATGGTGCTAATGTTAGCTTGCCATTGTTCTACATCTTAGTTGAGACAACCCCTAATAAAGCCAATGCAACGTAAGAGTTCTAAACTAGCATCGACATCCGACGATCCTAGTGGTGAGTCCTAACGCCCTAGTCTTTTATTATTGATTAAAATCTAGATTGAAAGATAACTCTGCAACAAACAATCTTCTGAAACCGACTGCTAGCATTATTCTAGATATTTAGAGATTACCCAAGACAATAATAGCATTCACCTTCATGTGGGATCGATATCTTTTATATTATAACTTGACACTGTATGCTTGCGGTACTCTCCGGGAGTTACATTTAGGATACATCTAGCCTTGGCATTCGTGCCATTGCTAGGTGGGTTCTAGGTGTTAGTTCCGGGCGCATCAAAGCCCATCGTGAAACAAAGGGAGTGTATAGCAGAAGCATGCAGATGGATTGACAGGCGCCTGTTCGAAGTACAGTCACCTGCCATTTCAACATCAGGCGCAAGGTTTTGCATACTCAAGAGAAGGGGCAAATTCAACAATCTGTTGGATTTAGCTACAGTTGCAGCAGGTGCCTGAAGCAAAAAAGATAGGTATCTGTTGTCACGCCCTGCTTCCCAAAAGTACGGAGGCGAAGCGTGACTGAGGCCCGCTTAGGCCGGAGCTGAGAGCTCAGACCCAATAAGCGTCTGTGGTATTCCAAAACGAAGGAACAAGTCCCTGCAAGTTAGTACAGAACAATAAAAGTACTGAAAGGGAAGAGCATATCATTTTATTCCAAACATAATCATCCAAAGTACGGAAAGTCTAAAGACGCCCGAAGGGCTACAACTGCAGAAAAGGGAACTACCGATGCAAGCACCCAACCTAGTCAAGAAAACAAAAGGTGCTACACACCCAATCTAAACTGGAATAGAAACTCTGGAACATCAACGAGAGGCCTCTAACTCGGGTCCTCCTCTGGATCGTACTTTGGATCAACGTCCTCTGGCTCCCCGTTTGCTGGCAAGTTTGCCTCGTCGACGTACTCTGGCTCAACACCTGACGTACATCACCAAAGAAGGAAACTGTACGTCAGGTAAAGTCTACAAAAAGTGGTCAGACTCTACTGCAAGTGTATCAACTTTTAGACAACGATTTACTGGTTGATTAGCATGCTGGGGTTATAACTGGGTAACAAAAGAAGTAACACAGTAGGAAAGTAAAGCGTAGCAAGTAGTAGTCGTAGCATGTGCTACCAACTACGGGACTAACCTACAGGTGTCAAGACAAGTCGGGACGTGACGGGACAAGACAAGTGAGACACGAAAGGGTTCCCACCTTACGGTTCGAGGGGGATCAGACCCTCTTGCCGTGCACACGCTCAACCCAACCCCAAACCCCAAGAATGACAAGACAAGACAAGCACGACAAGGGATCACTCGCTCTAGCTTGGCGAGTGCCATATTGCCCTCTGGGCTGTGTATCACGACAAGTGATCACTCGCTCTAGCTTGGTGAGTGCCCTATTGCCCTCTGGGCTGTGTATCAGTACAAGGGATCACTCTCTCTAGCTTGGAGCGTGCCCTATTGCCCGCAGGCTGTGTATCAGTACAAGGGATCACCCACTCACTGGTGAGTGGCCTATTGCCCGCAGGCTGTGCAAGACGAGACGGGACGTGACAAGACGGGAAGGGTTATTCTAGGGTGTCCACACACGCACACACATGATAGCCCTACGATGTCAAAAGTTGTTGTTGTCAGGTTCAGACTTCGTCGTCAAGTCTGAGCCGTCAGGGGTCGTCCCGGACGCTATCATTTCACGTCCGGTTCTATTTGTTCACAGTTATCAGTTCTAACCAACTAAGGCCTAAGCACGGCCAAAAGTGCAAGTGGGATACACTTGCCTGCGATGGCGAGTGTGTCGTCCTCTCGAAGCGTCTCGTCCAAGCGTCTCGTCCACGGAAGTCCGTCTGAAATAGCTCCACGGCGACGGTGTCAGGTCTCAATTTCATCAAATCCTATTAGGGTTCGTTTCTAGGTTATCGGGACTATCCTATTCGTCAAAAATCACATTTTGTTATTTCAGCCTAATCGACGATCTATCCTATGTGCACAGTCAACAAAGTCCATTCGTCGATTTTCTATGTTTGTACAACGTTTTACTGGTGCTGGAAATAAATTTTAGTTCAATTTGTCGACTTTTAATTTAGGGTTCAATTAGCTATTGTGGGGGTTTCTACGAGTTCGGGGGACCAACCTTTACCGGGGTTCGTCGTAGGATGGAAGTCGTGTCTGAACGGAGAACTCCTCGGCGTCAAATCTGGTCCACGCACGATTTCCCAAAAGCTGAAACTTGCGACGAAGGTCTACGACGTGTCGTAACGTCGTAGACGGCAATTCCATGAAGTAGAACACCCAAGTGGGGCCCACAGTAGTGCTAGGGGTCAATGGGGGACCTACAACACTTCTGGAGAACTTGGGGGGCCCATAACAGGAGTTGGTGTGGAAGATACGAAGTTGCGACGATCGTCGCTTGGTCGGACACGGTCGGTGCGGAGAAATCCCTCGGTCAGACACTGCGGCGGCGCTGTGTAGTGCAGTGGGGTCGGTCACAGTGGCGGGTGCGGAGAGATCCTTCGGTCAGACCGATGGGGCGGGTCGGTTGGGCGCTTGGGTGAGGCTTGCAACGGAGCGGGGTGCGGAGCGCTTGCGGGTGCGGAGCGGGGCGTCGGTCAGACCGGGCGATGCTCTCGGCCGGATGCGGAGCGGGGCGAGTTGCAACGTTGCAACTTGCAACGAAGCGGAGCGGGGGCGGATGCGGGGCGGCCTCTCGGTCAGACCGAGAGAACGGGGCTGAAATCGTCGGTCGTGCGGGGCGGCAGCGGCTGCGTTGCGACGAAACTTTGGGGAGTGTTTTTTACGGCTAGGGTTTTGGTGTGTGCGAAAATAATTTAACCTAGATTTATTTAAATAGGAAAAGAGGCTGGGGCTAGGTCTAGGGTTTAGGAAGTTAATTAAAATAATTAAAATAATTAAAAATAGCTAAATGACTCTCCCTCACCCTCTCTCACGCATGGGGTGCGGCTAAAGCTTGGGATTGGTCTCAAAAATTATTTAGAGTGTTATATTTAGATAGGAATTTTATTGAAATTAAAAATACTTATAAAAGTAGGTTTAAAAATTATTTAAAACTTACTCAAAAATGAAAAATCGGTCAAATTAAGTCTAAAAATTATAAAATAAATATTGGGGTGATTGGGACGACGAAAGAAAGAGAGCGAAGAAGACGGATCTAAATTTCGACGTCGAGAGACGAAACTAAAAATAGAAACATCTTGCGTCAAAACAGAAAGTCGTGACGTCACATCAAATAAGATAGAATCGTGGAAGAACGACTCGAGAAATGTCGTTCTAAAATAGTTCCACAATCTAATACTCTCAGAGACGATCACAACGGCATATCACACAAAAATGTTCAAAATCAAATAGAGTCTAAAATAAACACGTGCACGATCAAGTGCACGTGCACAAAGAAAGTACGATCGGAAACCGACCGTTACATCTGTGCACCTCATAGGCGCCTGTGAAATTCATAGCAATCGCTTGCCTTGTAGACCTCCAGCTTTCGCATACTTCGCACTTACCGCACATGCACATGCCTGCCCAACAACAAGCGCCGGGCGCCAGCGCCTGACAGTTGTTCGACAGGCACCTGTCGCGGGTTTTTCTGCCGAATCTGGGCTGCGATTTTGGATTACTCTTGACCCAACTTTAAGCTGCTTCTCCTGAGCCCTTGGATGCAGATTTGGAGGGTTGAGATGTGAACCCTAGGGTGTATAAAAGCCCATTATTCAGATGTAATTTGGGATCCTCCACATTAGCTTCAAACTCTTTTCATTTTAAGGTTTCTCTCTCTTAGTTTAGATTAGATTTTTGTATAGGGTTTTGGGGGATTTTTGCCCCTATTTTTATGGGATCTGATAGAGGAGGAGGAGAGCTTCCATTTGGTGATATCTTTCTTAGCCCTTGTCTTGTATTTCATTTTGTCTCATTCTTTGTGTATGAACTAACAAATATGAATGCAATGGTAAATATTTTTGCTCTTATGAGTAGCTAATCTGTTTGTGTATTGGATTGTGGTGTAGTTAGGATTTGTATGATTAGCTATTGTATTGGTTGATTTCATACCATTTTTATCATGCATTACTCGTAGAGGGATCCAATGAGGATGATGTACCGCGAGGCATTATCTACGTGCATATACCCGTAGAGGGGCCCAAAAGGTGTTGAACCGCGAGGTTTAGCTAATCATGCTTCATGCTTGAAATCATCAATCCAATAACTACACTTGATGCTAACACGTTGATTTAAGCTTCAAGATGACACCATCCGGTTGTGTGGCCTGAAAGCCTCATAATTGAGCTAAATGTGCTTGGTTTTATTCCCAATAGGGAAATCTTCTGATTCCATATGCCTTGACCTAGATGTGGAGTTGAGTTTCAATTGGAGATTGAATAGCTAATCCATACTCCCTAATGAAACCACAATCCACACACACTCCTCTGATTTGCATCCCAACCTTTATTTTGCTTGTTTGGTTTTGTTCTATTGGTAACCATCACCCACTCCCTTAGATACAAATCATCGCCTTCGAAAGATGGTTTTTTAAGATGAATTTTCCCTGTGAATTCGACCCCGTACTCACCGAGTATATATTGCAATTGATACTCCTACACATGGGAAGAGAGCTTGTGCATCCTATTTGGATTGTGCACATCCTTGAGTCAATCAGTCACGTTGGAGATCCAAACGGCTGCGTTGCTGAAGAGCAGAATAGAAGGAAAACCCACTTCGACGTGGTCATTTGGAGAATGACACGACCCTTCAATCCAAGAACTGATAAAGCCAAACGGGCGCTCCACACGACCGTTTTGATGAAGGCTTAAAGAAGCAGAACGTGAAACGACGCCATCGCACGTCCAATCCATGCGGTCGCATCACCTGAAGCCAGAAACCCCAATGTTATGCATTAAGCGGAACTACCGCGTCGATTTCAATGCGGTTGCATCTAATTGGGTCCCCTAGGTTTTTTTAGGTGCCTCCAGGGGTATTTTTGGGACTTTTGGGTATTTTCAGGGGGGTATAAATACAATTTCTTCTTCCTCTGACCCAAGATACGCTTTTTACAAAACTTTTCAAAGTTTTTTGGGTTTGAATCAGGTGTACTTAATTCTATTTCCCCTGCAACTTTAATTGTTTCTTTTGTTCTTTTTGGATTCTAGTTTAAATCTTTGAATAGAAATTAGCTCTCTTAATTCCTTATTATTGTGGATTGGTTGACTGATTATTTTCGTTAATCTCTTTTGCCATGGATATTCTATTTGTGAATATAATTGAGTTTTATTCCATGGATTGTGAGTGGTCTCTTATTTAGGGCCATGGGTTGAACCCCATTGGATTTGGCCATGGATTAATGATTTATTGAGTAACTGCTAAACAATTGGCAATGATGGGTATACTAGGATGATTATTATCAATGCAAATCGATCTCTCCCCTTGTGGATAATTAGATTAGTCGATAGCAGGAGTAGGGGCTAATCTAGGGTTTCAATCCATACATTGATCTATACTATACATGTGACGGTGGGAGTCGGGCATGAATTAGAGCCATCCTAGCATAGATCCAAATCCGAATCCACTGAAGTGACATGGAGGAAGATTGAGGACGTTCGTCGGATGTAATGCATTTAACGCATATCGATGTATCAATGAGAGTTGGCATCGATACGAGTTAGGTAGTCCTATCATGGCATCACGAGGGTGGGGGTAGGGATAACATAAGGGAATATCATATCATTGCATCACGGAAGTGGGGGTAGGAGAATGTCCGTAAGTTAGACGACCTCTCTCGGGTCCCATGAATTCAACAATCGGTCAATATAATTTAATCATAACTCTAATCCAATGATGGGGATACCTAGGTCCTATAACTTTTCCTAATTGATATTTTCACTTCGTATTCACTATTCTAGTCCCAAATCGATTGCGTAGCTAACAAACATCGAGAGAAACTGGTACTTAACAACTGCCTCCCTGTGGATGACTCATATAGCTCTACAACTACACCGTGGTACAAATTTTGAGAGCTTTATCTGAGACAACAAGTTTTCTGGTGTCGTTGCCAGGGGCCGCAACTTGATATTAGTTTTGATCTTTTTTGCTAAACTGTGCATTTTTCCTTTTTTCTTTTTTTTCTTTTTTCTTTTGCTATTATTTTCAGTGCTACTGACATTTTCTTTTAGTTTTGCCCCTTGTGCATGCACGTGAGATCCCAGGGTATTTTGGATTTGCTTCCACTAGATCCTGAGATTGAAGCAACCACACGCCAATGCAACGCCGAAAGGAAAAGGAAGTTAGTGTTGGGTTTTGAATGACCCTCAGAGCATAAATCTATGCACGTCCTATGTCAGACGAGCGATAGAAGCTGGAAACATGCAGCAGAATAAACCATTAAACTATTTAATGATAGCCCTAAGGATTTAATAAACCCTAGCCATGAAAATATACTATCTTGGGGTGGGTCTGAACAACCCCAAAGATAGATCTAAACTACTACAACATTATATGAAATCATAAAAATGACATACCCAGAAATTCGTTTTCGCAGAATACGAAGTGTCGTTTTCAGCAACTTTCTTTCGCTCCCCCGAAGTAAGCCACCTCCACACCTCCAAGACTGGACCACTCGAAGCGAGCCAACACTATGCCTCTGAGCCAATCACTCACCGAATAAAGTTTAGCTTGAATTTTAAGAGGAGGGAATAATTTTAAGTCTTAGATCGAGCGTGCTCAAAACTTTTTAGAGCTTCTTGAATCGAAGACTTTGTGCAAATTTTCCAAAGGGGGTCAGCTCCTATTTATTTAGGGAGTCGGACCCCCTCCTCATCTCACGAGCAATGTGGGACTAAACTATTTTAGGGGGAAAAGTTAAGTTAATTTACCTTACACTAAGGCTAAACTTCAAATAATTTTACATCCCTCACTATTGAGCTTTGTAAGTGATACTACCTATCAAATCGAAGAGTACTGAATGGTGTTCAATAGAAACAAACGGCGATCAATTCCGACTTCGTTTGACCCCTTAAACGATAGCTCAAAGTTGAGCAAAAGCCACAAAAATCTGATCTTTGCACCCGCCTTTTTGGTTTCCCAGACCCCTAGACGTGGGTACCAAGTGGGGCCCACAGGACAGCAGGGCACACCCAACAGGTGCGCCCAGCCCATTGGACTAGCCCGCCCATACGGGCGGGTGGGCTCGAGCCCGATCACGCCCTAGCTGGCGACTCGAGCCCGTCCCACCGGGCGAGCTTGACCCACCTGCCCAAGCTGGGCAGGGCTGGCCTGGGCCAGAACTGGGCAAAAGCACAGTTCTGGCCATTTGTCCCTTTTCTGGAGCTTTTTATTCATATTGAGCTCCGATTTGAGCGCGGTTTTCCCTGACTTTCATGGAAAAATTCTCTTCGTTTCTATGCATCATATTGTTTAAATTATTCCAGTAAATATTTTACGGTATATTTTAAACCTTTTTGCATCATATGCAATAATCCCTTGTAGCATTCTACTAATGCTTATATCACAAACCTTTTGCAAAACAATTAAATCCCATTTAATAAAGACTTAATGTCACAACCTCTTTGTGACTTTAATTATTCTCGTGCACCCAAGTGCACTCCTCCTACATTCTTCCAATTACTAAGACACAAACCATACTCGGTGTGAGACCCTACAGCCTGATCCTACTACGGGTTGGGGCTCGAAACCCCGAGACGACAGTGACCACGAGCAGCAGGTGTCGTCCCTGTTTTGGAATCATAATTACGTGATTGACACATTGACAAAAGTTTCGTCGGAATCACTCTGACTGTGTCCGTGATGAATACAGTGGTTTTAGTCCCTTCATCATAACTATGTCACTGCATGGCAAACTGTCAACCTTAGTAGCTAGCACTGGTCAGCATCATTCGGTCTTTGGTATATACATGTTGTACTTCCTATAACATACATTGGCCAAGGTTTTTACCAAGAACCGTAATGAGCATGTGACCTAACTTCATATAAACGGAAGAGATGAATCATATCTTGATCACTACTTACCTCGTACGCTTCAAGTGTCACCCAACCTAAGACCTTTTAGTGAGTGAAAACTCAAGGCTAGATCATAGATCTAAGTGACACCGTTCACACACAGGTTCGTACAATGACCTCAAGTCTTAAGGACCAACTTGCCTATCATCACTAGAGAGTTATCAATGACAGTTTAGTTTATGTTAACCATTTGATAACCTTTTATTAGGTCGTTCAGTGTACTCATTCTCCAATGAGCACCTGTGTCTCGTCTCTGACTTCGCTAGGTCAAATGATTATGAGATCATCAAGATAAAGACACAATGGTCTGTCCGATGTGTCAATATTCGTTTCTCGACACATCTATTACCATGAACGCTTTAAGACTCAAGCTCATATCGGTCGTACACTTCTCATAATCGAGATCTCTATCTAGATATGTGTATGACCTTACTATGAGACTAAGGAAATTATCTAAGTAATTCGATGAAAACATCATAACAGAAATACTTAGACAATTGATACCAGAAGCATACTTTCATTCATGAACAAGATTTTTTACATAGATAAATTGCCTCAAGGGCATACATCTCTCAATAGTTAGCGCTAGAATCAATGACAGAAGAAATTCACAATCCACCCCCACCTCCTCCACCTGACAGTCCACCTCTTGCTAGGTCCCTTTAAGACTTCTCTATGCCCTTTAATAGGTCAATGTCGAGGATTACAAGGTCATCGGTGGAAGCCAACAACTTCGAATTGAAGCCTTCGTTGATCAGCTTTGTCCAGCAGGACCAGTTTGGGGGATCACCCATGGAAAACCCCAACAAACATCTGAACAATTTTCTGGAGAAGATGGACACGCTGAATATGAATGGCATCACCAATGATTCCATTAGGTTAAGACTCTTCATTTTCTGTTTAAAGGATAATGCGAAGGATTGGCTTAGAAGCCATGGTCCAAAACTTTTACTACTTGGGATAGTCTATCACGTGCTTTTCTAACTAAATTTTCCCTCCATGAAAGATCGTGAAAAGGCACAACGAATCACCTTATTCTCCCAACATGACCAATAATCTATATATGAGGGATGTGAGAGATTCAAGGATATACAAAGAAATTGCATTCATCATGGAGTACCGGACTGGCTCCTGATACAAACATTCTACAACGGGTTTTCTAGAGGGGTGAAAATATCCTCAATGTTGCTGCGAAAGGAGTGATAATGAGCAAGACTACAGAGGAAGCCAAGAAGTTGTTGGAGGATATGGCCAACAACAACTATTTGTGGAGCAACGAGAGAGCAACCTCCAAAAAGGGAGGTAAATATGAATTAGATGTCGTTTCCATGCTTTCTTCGAAATTTTATGCATTAAAGAAACAACTATCTATGTTGGGAATAGGTACTGTTAATCCGCCTACGGCAGCTTTATGTGAAGTCTGTGATGTGCAAATACATCCAAGCAACAAATGCCCATCCACCCTTGCAACACCACCGAGGATGACGATTGAGCAGGCTAATGCATTATATGGGAACAATCCAAGGCCGCCTAACAATCCTTACTCCAACACATTCAACCCGAGGTGGAAGAAGCACCCAAACTTCTCCTATATGAGTGGATGATTGCAACCTCAACCACCGTTTCCACAGCAACATCAATAATAATATGCACCACTGCAGAATTTTTGAGCTCCTAATCAATTACCACTCCTTCCTCCTGTTAAATCCAATTTAGAAACTCTGATGGAAAATTTTATTGTAATGCAGGGACAAAAGAATGACTTATTTCAATCCTATATCCAACAACTTTTGTCTACCGCACAACAACTCACTTCAAGTCAAAAAGTCGTGGAGACCCAAGTTGCATAATTGGCATAACAAGTAGCACATCTCGCTAGGCCACAAGGACAAATGCCAGGGCAACTGGAGCCCAACCCCAGAGGCCATGTAAATGCCATCACTTTGAGAAGCGGAAGGCAAACTGAAAGTCCAGCTATGCCAATTATGGAAGAGGAGGGTGTTGTTGAGAAGGAGCTGCAAATAGTTGTTGAAGCTAAAAATGATCATGAGATAACACCACCAACAAACAAGCCACCAACGGAGAAGAACGGGGAGAAGGAAGATCAGGACACCACGAAGGAATCTAAAAGAGTTTACATTCCTAAGGTTCGCTTCCCATCGAGGTTGGCCAAGGCCAAGTTAGATGAAACGTATGGAAGATTCTTTAACATCTTGAAGCAATTACACATCACCATACAGTTCCTCGCGCCATCTAGGAGACCACATCCTACGCCAAATTTCTGATGGAAGTACTCACAAAAAGGGGTAGGAGGGAAAAGATTGTGTTATCAGCAGAGTGCCGTGTGATACTCCATAGGAAAATGGTTGAGAAGCTAGAGGATCCAGGAAGTTTCTCCATCCCATGCGCTGTTGGAAACCTATCTATCAAGAGAGCACAATGTGACCTCAGTGCAAGTGTGAGCTTGATGCCGTTGGCCATTAATGAGAAGGTTGGGATGAGAGAGCCACAGTCCACTAATATGTCCCTCCAACTTGCTGATAGGTCAATCAAGTATCCCTTGAGCTTCATAGAAGACATACCGATGTGAGTTGGGAGGATTTTAGTTCCATGTAACTTCCCCACTATGGACATGCCTGAGGATGCCCACACACTGATAATACTTGGCCGTCCGTTTTTGGCCATAGTGGGGGTACTTATAGATGTCAAGGGAGGGAAGCTATCCCTCAACGTCGGCAAGGAGAAGGTAGACTTCGACATTCAGAAGACCATGAAACAATTCCTCGAAGATGACCATTGCCATCACATCGACCTCCTCAAAGAAGTGATTGGAGAGACCACATAAGAGGACGTGCTCCAAAGCCCTATGGAGAAGCTAGTATCTGGAGATCCAAGTTACGAAGGGCAATTGGAGACAGTGGCTCTAGTTAAAGTCTTTGACGAAGCTCCAATAGAAAGAGTTGATGAAGGAACCCCAAGAGCACATAGATTCGGCTTGAATATTGCATATTTAACACCTCAATTAGTCCTATTTTGTGCATAAATGATACGTATTTGGTCTCTAATACGATTGAATTTTGAATACCCTTATTTATTAGAGTAAACTCCTATTTTATGCACAAAATAGCAATATACTAAGTATTTCGGCACTTTTTGTATTTTTCGTGCGAAGATCTCGATTTCTCGATTCCAACGACTATTTATTTGTTTTTTCTGAGATCTGTGCTAATATTTATGAATTTTTGAATGCAGAATACCAAATAAATGAAGAAATACGAGGAAAATACGTCGTATAAACGGTGAAAATACGATGCGGGCCGACGTGGTCAAATCCTGACCGTTGGATTACGATCTAACGGTCCAAATGCAAGGACGAGAGCGGATCGGATTCGATCAAACAGCGGGCGACGTGGCATAATGGGAGCCGATAATGCATCATCCAACGGTGTAGATGAACCCCGATGCAGGCTCGGAGTTGAGCGATCAAGCGTCGACGTGGCGTGATCTCATCGAGCACCCGCTCGAACGGACAGTCAGGATGGAATCCGACTTGGATTCGAGCGAAAATCCAATAAAGGGGACACGTGTCGACCTGGCATATGATCCCGCTTAGATCGAACGGCCTATATATCAAGCGGCTGCGGGTTTGGGTTTCTAGAGCTATTGGAGTGGGTTTCGACCCCTTAAACTTCTAAAAACCCGCAATGCCTCTATATAAGAGTATTTTAGGGGTTTTGGATGTATTCTTGCGTATTGGGGGCCCTAGGAGCCGTATTTTGGCGTGAGATTTGGAGGCCCTAGAGACAGAGGCAGGGGCTATCATCTGAAGGAGATTTAGGGTCTATTTGGAGAGATTTGGTGGTATTTTTCCTATCTTTTGCCTTGTATTTCACGTATTTGGCTTGTATTTGGAGTATTTGTCACGTATTTTGATACTTTGAGCATGTATTTGTCAATGAATATGGTTTATTTTCTCTCCTGCATGGCTAATCTCTATATATGTTGGTGTTGATGTAGTTAGGGTGTTGAAATCATTGATTTCGATATCTTTTCGCCCTATATTCACGTTATATTGCGTATTTCATTGATTTCTACATATATGTTATTTGTGTATGCTATACGGAGACGTGTGCATGCTTGAATCGAATATGATCTTTGCGGACTTATTCGTGATGCGATCCGAGAGGATATATCGTGACCCAAGAGGGAACTTGTACGTATTTTCTTCATGAATTCGATGATATACGTGATTGCTCTTTGGCACGTTTTTATGCGCTTTATCGCCACACTTTCCGACGTTCTCATACCCTTGCGGGGTGAAACGTTGAGTTATAGAAAAGATATTAATAATCATTGACTGCTTATACCCTAACAAAATCATAACTAACACATACTCTCCATATTAGTACCCTAGTATCGAATTCACTGTAACTATCGTAGGATTTTCTTTTATTATTTTAAACTCTTGATACCATATCTTTATACCCGATAGGTTGACGTCCCCCGCTAATGCATGCTAGATGTGTGCAATAATACGATAGGGGGCGTGAGATTTAAATATTTGTAACCGCAAGCGCACGGTGTTGTAGTGTGGCTTGGGGGTCGAACTTAGGGAGGCGTGGATATGCGTGTGTCAAAGAGGATCAAATTCACCCCATGGGCGAGCTAACCCGGATCGGATAAATGGTTGTCACGGTAAATGGAATGCAAGGTATAGACAATATAAAGGAAAAACCCGGGACTTTGGTTTCCACCCTATCGAGCGACTCTCGCCAATACGGCCTACGGGTAGGGTAACGATCGGAATCAGGGTCTAATGGTGAGACGTTGCTTCTAAGAGTGGTACCGGCGTCCCATGGGCTTGATATTCTGGTCAGTGCCCAGGATGATACGCCGGACTTCCCGGGTTCGATCAGTGGGCACTCCCGTGTCCATTAACACTGATCGACTCCGGGAGCACTAAGCTCGCAACGATAACTCCCAACGCCTCATCCTGCCGCTCCCACGCGCTAGGATTCGACGTCTATGCCTAGGGCGTGAGCTATGGCTAGGGAGTCAACCGCCAAGTTTATTCCCCCTTGGCCCAACGGTCAAAGGCAATCTTTTCCCCGCCGATGACAATAAAACACCCCGCGTAACCGTTAGATTCCTAATCCCTATCGATTTCCTAGCCCTATGGACGCATCGGGAAGAGCCCACGAAGGGGTTTCTGCCAAAATCCCAGATTTGGGAACTACTCACACATATTTAGTAAAAAGCGATCTAAACAGAAATCGACCGTAAAAATCATGATCAGACAATAGAAATGCAATGGTAGTAAAGCAATTAAGATAATACTAAAGTTTGACAAAGATCTGAAAACTTACAAAAACTGGGAAATTACAGCCGTCACAAAATGAAGAAAACAGCAAAAAATAACCAACTCTCGTTTCTAGAAACCTAGGGGTTCTATATATAGAAAACGACATCACCCAATCGGTTGACAAGTCAACCGATCGGGTGACCCGCTTCACTGATTTACAGCGCGATGCGGAACTTCACCCGGTCATCTTCACCCGGTCGGTTGACATATGAATGTGACCAGTTGGATCTTGGTGCCGTCGGGTGAGGAGGCCGGTTGAGCTGACCGTGTCTTGGCTCTGGAGATACGGCTACAGATGAACCGATCGGGTGAAGGTCACCCGATCGGTTGGCAATTACAGTAGAAATCCAGAGACTTGGGGCTTTTGAACCGGCCTGCGAACCGACCGGTTGACTTCTCGTGAGCTCCAAGCTGTGTCCGGGTGGTGCACGTGTCACGCCCTGCTTCCCAAAAGGTTGAGCAACGAGGCATGGCCAGCCCGCATGGATTAGAGCCGTTGAGGCTCGGGGTCCAATAAGCGTCCATGGCAAGTTATGATGCGAAGGGGAAGGTCCGATCGAATGATTTAGCATGAAACAATAGAAATAGCAGTAAGAAGATATTATTCAAACGCAGAAGGTAACCAACAAAGAGTTTAACATAAAGACTAAAACTGTACGTACCGGAGGCAACTAAAAGGAAAGAGTCTGCGGGGGTCCTCAGGTGGTGGCAGCTCTGTCAAGTCTGTGACATGTGCAAAACACATGTCAGCAACGAACTAATGAGACCATAAGTTAAAGCAGTTATACAATTCTAGCAGTTCTAAATGGATTTTAAATGACAACTACACAAGCAGACCTAGAAAGCAGGAAATAAGTAATGGTTATTCTAATCGATCTGCTAGGGGTGTCCATCTAGTCAGATCGTCTAAGAGTTGTTTCATGAAGTTCTGTCAATCTGCCCGGGGTGTCCATCTGGTCAGATTGTCCAAGTCTAGAAAAGGGTCAAATGACCTGAATGCATCCCTGCGAAGCAAACAGGAGTGCACCAACTGTGATACAAAGATAAAGCCTAAGGACTCAAGCTGCGTAGGCGGAGGGGAGATACCCCCAGGCCCAGCTAGACTCTTTTGTCCTACCCCACCCGTGAGTCGTTTGTGTTATGGACACGAGCCAACAAACGCTCCATCTAGACACGAGACAAGACAAGGATCACGAATGATAATGCGTATCATACAGGAGCGCACCAGTCACGGGTGAGCCAAAGCTGGGGAGCACCAGTTCTCAATGGTCACCCCCGTCGTCGATCCGAAACAAATCATTAATCATGAATGATACTACGTATCATACCAGAGCGCACCAGTCACGGGTGAGCCAAAGCTGGGGAGCACCAGTTCTCAATGGTCACCCCCGTCATCGATTAATTATCCGAAAGCGATACATTCCTGGACGAGCCAGCAAACGGTCTACAAGTCCGTAAGCAAGCCGTCTATGGGCTAGCCAGCAGACGCTCCACAAGAGCAGTGCCAACCTCCGTATAGGAGAGGCCCACGCCTGTGCTCTTCTACGAAGATCCACACAATTATAATGTCTGGCTTATTAATTAGCATGTGAGGTTCAAGTTGCATCTTTAAAAGTGGGTTCGAGCAGAAAGTAACATGTGATCATTTTCAAGTATTTGGCAGAAGTAAATCTAGCAGTTCTAACATCAATTCTAGAAAAGCATAAAAGCAGTAACTAAAGTCTCATTCCTTGCCTGAAAGATTCCGGCTAGGATGTAGTCCAGCAGGGTCTGGGTCAACCAACGGATCTACGGAACCTCAACACGACGCGAGAGCTACTCTGACGTCGGGTAGCGACGTCAGGGGTTGGATTCCGGTGATGTCGGTTGACGTGGGTTCGTCTCGCCGAGCGTTACGTTATGGGATGACCGGTTCACTGTTTGATTAAAAACTCTGGATTAGTACACTCCAATATATCTAAATGTAAATCATTTTATTTAGGTCCTCTAACCTAAGGAGATTCATGTCCTACCATTCATCATCAAATATTACCGTATGAGTATCTAACCTAGGACATGCTGTCATTTCATATAGAATTATCAAGAATAACTCATTTGCGATATGGCCTCATATAAGTCATTACTTATAGGAACTAAAACTATGCTAATTAGTATAGGCATCTGAGAACTAACTAATATAATATTGTTAAAACATTAAACTAAGGTGATGTCCATCATAATGGCCTAAACGTGAAATTCGTCAGCTTATATATGTATGTATGCTTCGGTTGCTTGGGAGCTAAAAGCAAGGTTCTGTTTACAATAGTTCTATTTATAAGGAAAACCCTTTTAATAATCAAACTTATAAACTTACAACATTTGTAAATATATAACATTGCATCAAGGTAGTACAATGTTTACTGTGTGTGTATTAAATAAATAGTCAACAATCAAACTCACCTATTAATCGTTGTCACGCTGCCCATGCCCGCGGGTGATGGTGGTTGGAAGTTGGCCGGAGGAAGGCCGCTGTAGCGCGTCGGGGAGGCGATGGGGTAGGTCGCTGGCGCCTGGAGAGGTCGAGCGCCGCCGTGCGCGCTGCTGCGAGGAGCAGCACCGTGGGTAGCTGCGAGGGCGCCTGGGTGTGCCGTTCGTGCGCCGGCGAGCAGAGGCGGCGGTCTCCGGCAGTTAACGACGGAGAAGTGGTCGGGGGAGGTCGACGTCGCGGTGGAGGGGGTCTGCGTGCGGCGTCGCGCCGTCGCCGCCGTGCGCTGCTGCGGATCCAGCGTGAGGTAGCAACGGTCAGCGCTTCCAGCGATGCCACGACGGATAGCACGGTCAGAGGGACGTCGGGGAAGGGTTGAGGGGTTCGTCGGCGTTGGGAGGTCGGGCGTCGCTGCTGGGGGCACAGCGGTGATCGCTGGAGATGTCTTCGCGAGGGGAAGAAACGTGCGGCGCCTGGAGTTGATCGGGGGTCGACGAGGTTGTCTGGTCGGAGAACAGTGCGAGGGGAAAGAGGGAGGCGCCGGAGGGGGTCGGATGCTACCAACGGCGATGGGGCTGAGGGTCGGAGGCTGTTACTCGTAAGGAAGAAACGAGGGTAGGGGCGGCGGCTCTTTCGATGCTGTGAGAAACTTTAGCCTAGGTTAAAATTTAAATTAGGGAGCTCACGTGACTAGGCTTAGAGAAAACGTGAATAGGATTGGGCCTAGGCTTAGTTAGCTAAAGGCTCTAGTAATAGGATAAGAGCACAGGCTGCCATGGATCTAGTCTAAAGGCTAGGTTAGGGTATTCTCCTATTTTATATGTTTAAAAGATTGAAAAGCCCAAAAGAGGAGTGTTGTGAATCCCACCGGTTGGGCCAAATAAAAATGTGGGCTAGGCTTGACTAGGAAGTGATTAGGATATTATAAGTATAATTAGTGGGTTATATATCTTAAAACTTAGGGCTAGAAATGCAATAGATTGGGCCAAAAAGTGAAAGTAGGTCAAACGAAACTCAAAAATTGTGAAATAAATACTGGGATGACCGGGACGACGAGAGAAAGAAGAAAAAGAAGATGGATTACAATTTCGACGTCGGTCGACGAAACTAAAAATAGAAACGTCTCCCGTCAAAAGTGAAAATCACAACGTCTCTCCGAATAATATTAAATCGTGGGAAAACGACCCGAGAAGTGTCGTTCCAAATTAGTGCCACAATTTAATACTCTCAGAGACGTTCACAACGGCATATCACACTAAAGTGTTCACAAACAAACAAAGTCTAAAATTAATACGTGCACGGTCAAAAGCACGTGCACAAACAACGTACAACTAAAAGTGGTCGTTACATCCTCCCCACCTTGGAATAAAGTCCGTCCTCGGACTTTCTAACATATCTAGTCGTTCTAGTAACTACCCCAATCATGTCACATTATAATTCAAACCAGGTATAGTCATTACAAGTGCTTATATATGCACTAGGTAGTCAAACATTAACACTACCAACATGTATATATATATATATTCACGTACGTTATACACTTATACCTATTATAGTCAGTCAATTTCATGCATGTATTTCAATCATATACATATACGTACATCCCTTATATAACTACTACTTACCTAGCACAAAACAATAGTTCAGATACTCACATAAGGATAGTCTCACACTTAGCAAATACAATCATTGCTCTACGTATAGATAACTACCTACGCACAAAACCAACATGGGTATACTACTCCCTAATATTTCCTAATATACGTCCAATACCAAACATATCAACACAAGTAGTCCCACCATACCATTATTAAATCAAGTTTCACTATATCTAATATACATTCACCACTACTATAACTTCACAATATATAGTCATTCAGATGCATGCAATTGTTTCACCATACATTCACATTACATACGGTCCTATAACTATATTCACGACACGTCACACATACCGTAATCATCAATACCTATAACAAAGCACATACTTACCCGTGCATGGTGCACACCCATACACGCTAACATTTCATTCACGCATACCAATCGTACCATTATATAACTAGCACATCTACACCTCGTTTAGCTAACACACATACGTTCACACATGCAATTTCTTAGTAATTAACTATACCTCAAGACCAATACCTATAACTATATACTGGTATAGCGACCCACAAGCATGTGCGTAGCGCAACCAGGCACAAACAATACTATCACTATACCTACATCAAACATCGCTATATGCAACCACCATCATACATAACAATATACTTAGAGTATACCCACTCAGGCTTGAGTGAGACTCGAAACACATATCAGATTACTCTATATACGTAACACGGTACTTATACATATACCAATACCACTCCAATGTATACACATCTACCAATACAACCATATACATACCATATGTCCATCACTTTAATATTTAGTCAGGTAACCCTCACATAGTTCAATCACCTTATATACCATAATAATAATACAGACATCAGCATACGTATATTTATAATACCCTCCCTAATACATGCTTTCACCGTATAGTCACACACATGTATAACATATATTCACACCATATCATATTACCTATAATTAGTATACCAGCACGTCTACTTCATTCATAGCTAAGGTATGCAATAGTCGTGTATACCTCATGGTATGCACACATACATCATCCCGTAAAAGCAAGCAATACCAATCAAAATTATAATCCTTCTACCATATGTATATCACCTATATACTCATGCAACAGAACATAACCACTCACGTCTAGGCTCGATACATATCTGCGTACGAGCACGCACTCACACGTACTAACATATGGGTCACTTAATAGGCCTACTCACTTATCTATACGCACACCTATTATCTTACATAAGTATCCATACTTATCCATGTACCATATACACATAATCATTACATTCATCACAATACACATATTTCATTATTCATCTATAAGCTCACATATACCTAAGTAATAATACTAAGCATGCCCGACAATGATATATATTCACACGAGCCGGGTAATCCTCCTCATGGATCTACGGGAAAGGCAAAACAAACACAAGGCCCTAATGCGCAGACACTTCCAATATTTGACATCTATGGTGGTTAAACAACTTCCAACTAACCAGCCCTAATTGGCTGGTCCCAATCATTTTAAACACCAATAAAATTTCCAACTCGAAAGCCCGTTCATGAGAACCTGTTATAATGATCTTGTTGTTCTCCGCTTCAATTGGCTCTTGGCTCAGCTGCCTCTACGAATCTCTAAAGTGAAACTACCACCCAATTCTAGATTTTCGGGCGTCATACTTACTTACAATTTCCTTTTCAATCCAAACAACCAAGGCAATCTACTAACTCTTTTCCCATATTTCCTGATCATTGAGCACTCGTAAAACCAAACATGCTCACTTGACTTGATCTAGAATTTTCATTGACACTTAAAATGCTAGTCACTGTTGACTATAATCCATCCACATGATTTGGAGAAGTCATCGTCTTTCACCATTTCGTAAACTGTAACTGGAATCCAGTGATCAGTACGCACCCGGTGCGTATTCGAACGGTCGACTTTGAAACTCCCATGACATTCCCAAGATCCCTAATTCTTTTAAATCACTGTGTCCGAAAAAGATCATGTTGTCGATCTTATACAATCCATCGTAAGATCAATCTCGTCATCACATTATCACTCTGAATCTCTTCTGTTCATCTCTAATGATCATATTATTTACTTCAACCACGTTACTTCAAAACCCAGGTTATACGGTTGCTACTCGGCTTATATATATATACTCATAATATCCGATGCATAACATTTCACTTGATCGATGTAGGTCTATGCCTTTAGTCGTTAAGACACGACTTCTAATCACCACACTTCTATCACGAGCAGCATACTAAGCGTCGATCTCATTCCCTCGATTCAATGTTCTCACTTCCATGGTTCCTTGTCAAGTCGAGAATCCTACCTTATAACTATCCAATGTGTTATAAATACGTCACTTTAAACTTCATCTTATTCCTGTATTCTCACTCAAATCCAAACTAGAGGGGGCCAAGGAACTAGTCTAAACCTAACTAGCTCATGTTAGACTCGAATATTGTTGGTTTTCTGAATAGTTACTGCAACACTATTGTTTTGATAAATCATTCGATCAGCACCTGCATGGGCCACCACAAAAACTGTCACGCCCCGCTTCCCAAAAGGTTGAGCAACGAGGCATGGCCAGCCCGCATGGACTAAAGCCGTTGAGGCTCGGGGTCCAATAAGCGTCCATGGCAAGTTATGATGCGGAGGGGAAGGTCCGATCGAATGATTTAGCATGAAACAATAGAAATAGCAGTAAGAAGATATTATTCAAACGCAGAAGGTAACCAACAAAGAGTTTAACATAAAGACTAAAACTGTACGTACCAGAGGCAACTAAAAGGAAAGAGTCTGCGGGGGTCCTCAGGTGGTGGCAGCTCTGTCAAGTCTGTGACATGTGCAAAACACATGTCAGCAACGAACTAATGAGACCATAAGTTAAAGCAGTTATACAATTCTAGCAGTTCTAAATGGATTTTAAATGACAACTACACAGGCAGACCTAGAAAGCAGGAAATAAGTAATGGTTATTCTAATCGATCTGCTAGGGGTGTCCATCTAGTCAGATCGTCTAAGAGTTGTTTCATGAAGTTCTGTCAATCTGCCCGGGGTGTCCATCTGGTCAGATTGTCCAAGTCTAGAAAAGGGTCAAATGACCTGAATGCATCCCTGCGAAGCAAACAGGAGTGCACCAACTGCGATACAAAGATAAAGCCTAAGGACTCAAGCTGCGTAGGTGGAGGGGAGCTACCCCCAGTCCCAGCTAGACTCTTTTGTCTTACCCCACCCGCGAGTCGTTTGTGTTATGGACACGAGCCAACAAACGCTCCATCTAGACACGAGACAATACAAGGATCACGAATGATACTGCGTATCATACCGGAGCGCACCAGTCACGGGTGAGCCAAAGCTGGGGAGCACTAGTTCTCAATGGTCACCCCCGTCGTCGATCCGAAACAAATCATTAATCATGAATGATACTACGTATCATACCAGAGCGCACCAGTCACGGGTGAGCCAAAGCTGGGGAGCACCAGTTCTCAATGGTCACCCCGTCATCGATTAATTATCCGAAAGCGATACATTCCTGGACGAGCCAGCAAACGGTCTACAAGTCCGTAAGCAAGCCGTCTATGGGCTAGCCAGCAGACGCTCCACAAGAGCAGTGCCAACCTCCGTATAGGAGAGGCCCACGCATGTGCTCTTCTACGAAGATCCACACAATTATAATGTCTGGCTTATTAATTAGCATGTGAGGTATAAGTTACATCTTAAAAGTGGGTTCGAGCAGAAAGTAACATGTGATCATTTTCAAGTATTTGGCAGAAGTAAATCTAGCAGTTCTAACATCAATTCTAGAAAAGCATAAAAGTAGTAACTAAAGTCTCATTCCTTGCCTGAAAGATTCCGGCAAGGATGTAGTCCAGCAGGGTCTGGGTCAACCAACGGATCTACGGAACCTCAACACGACGCGAGAGCTACTCTGACGTCGGGTAGCGACGTCAGGGGTTGGATTCCGGTGATGTCGGTTGACGTGGGTTCGTCTCGCCGAGCGTTACGTTATGGGACGACCGGTTCACTGTTTGATTAAAAACTCTGGATTAGTACACTCCAATATATCTAAATGTAAATCATTTTATTTAGGTCCTCTAACCTAAGGAGATTCATGTCCTACCATTCATCATCAAATATTACCGTATGAGTATCTAACCTAGGACATGCTGTCATTTCATATAGAATTATCAAGAATAACTCATTTGCGATATGGCCTCATATAAGTCATTACTTATAGGAACTAAAACTATGCTAATTAGTATAGGCATCTGAGAACTAACTAATATAATATTGTTAAAACATTAAACTAAGGTGATGTCCATCATAATGGCCTAAACGTGAAATTCGTCAGCTTATATATGTATGTATGCTTCGGTTGCTTGGGAGCTAAAAGCAAGGTTCTGTTTACAATAGTTCTATTTATAAGGAAAACCCTTTTAATAATCAAACTTATAAACTTACAACATTTGTAAATATATAACATTGCATCAAGGTAGTACAATGTTTACTGTGTGTGTATTAAATAAATAGTCAACAATCAAACTCACCTATTAATCGTTGTCACGCTGCCCATGCCCGCGGGTGATGGTGGTTGGAAGTTGGCCGGAGGAAGGCCGCTGTAGCGCGTCGGGGAGGCGATGGGGTAGGTCGCCGGCGCCTGGAGAGGTCGAGCGCCGCCGTGCGCGCTGCTGCGAGGAGCAGCACCGTGGGCAGCTGCGAGGGCGCCTGGGTGTGCCGTTCGTGCGCCGGCGAGCAGAGGCGGCGGTCTCCGGCAGTTAACGACGGAGAAGTGGTCGGGGGAGGTCGACGTCGCGGTGGAGGGGGTCTGCGTGCGGTGTCGCGCCGTCGCCGCCGTGCGCTGCTGCGGATCCAGCGCGAGGTAGCAACGGTCAGCGCTTCCGGCGATGCCACGGCGGACAGCACGGTCGGAGGGACGTCGGGGAAGGGTTGAGGGGCTCGTCGGCGTTGGGAGGTCGGGTGTCGCTGCTGGGGGCACAGCGGTGATCGCCGGAGATGTCTTCACGAGGGGGAGAAACGTGCGGCGCCTGGAGTTGATCGGGGGTCGACGGGGTTGTCTGATCGGAGAACAGGGCGAGGGGGAAGAGGGAGGCGCCGGAGGGGGTCGGATGCTGCCAACGGCGATGGGGCTGAGGGTCGGAGGCTGTTACTCGTGAGGAAGAAATGATGGTAGGGGGCGGCGTCTCTTTCGATGCTGTGAGAAACTTTAGCCTAGGTTAAAATTTAAATTGGGGAGCTCACGTGACTAGGCTTAGAGAAAACGTGAATAGGATTGGGCCTAGGCTTAGTTAGCTAAAGGCTCTAGTAATAGGATAAGAGCACAGGCTGCCATGGATCTAGTCTAAAGGCTAGGTTAGGGTATTCTCCTATTTTATATGTTTAAAAGATTGAAAAGCCCAAAAGAGGAGTGTTGTGAATCCCACCGGTTGGGCCAAATAAAAATGTGGGCTAGGCTTGACTAGGAAGTGATTAGGATATTATAAGTATAATTAGTGGGTTATATATCTTAAAACTTAAGGCTAGAAATGCAATAGATTGTGCCAAAAAGTGAAAGTAGGTCAAACGAAACTCAAAAATTGTGAAATAAATACTGGGGTGACCGGGGCGACGAGAGAAAGAAGACGAAGAAGACGAATTACATTTTCGATGTCGGTCGATGAAACTAAAAATAGAAACGTCTCCCGTCAAAAGTGAAAATCACAACGTCTCTCCGAATAATATTAAATCGTGGGAAAACGACCCGAGAAGTGTCGTTCCAAATTAGTGCCACAATTTAATACTCTCAGAGATGTTCACAACGGCATATCACACTAAAGTGTTCACAAACAAACAAAGTCTAAAATTAATACGTGCACGATCAAAAGCACGTGCACGAACAACGTACAACGAAAAGTGGTCGCTACAGCACACGTGCATCACCCGATCGGTTGACAATGACCAACCGATCGGGTGAGGGGCTGAAAGATGCAATCTTCGTCGTTTGACCCCCTGGATCACGCGTTACTCCTCCCGTTGCTCCGGGGACTCTTCCTCGTCCCTGGATCACGGAAGAAAATGTGCGCAAATATATGAAATATAAACGCACGTCAAAATCCCCTAAGCTGAACTCTTCCTCGTCCTCGAGGAAGATGAGTGAGAGTAGGAGCTCGGAGAGAGAAAATAGAGAGAAAGAGAGAAAAAGAAAACTCTAAATCCTAGATCGCCCGTCAGGGCCACAAAATCAAAAACGACACACCAAGCAAGCAAACGCCAAATCACATCACTAAACCAAGGAATACGAGTCCAGACAAGTGCCGTGGGCCCACGCGGTGAAGCGCGAGTGAGCGTGGTCGTGTGCTAGCAGTCCGTGTCACTACCTACGATGTGCGATAAAGCTCGATATAACAAATCCAGGAAATGACCCAAATATCGATTCGAATTGAATAAAGCGGTGAATATATGTAGTTCAAGCATGCATGAGAATAGAGAGAGAATCGAAACATATCATGCGTCGGGACTCCACAACTAGGGTTAAGGAAATCACCCCACTATAGCCTAGATAATAGCTAAAAAGTTCCTAAGCCAAGTGTTTTCGAAACCGATGGTGGTTGAGATGATGTGGAGCAGAACACTCGGTGCAAATTCTCGACTTCCCTTTATTCTCGGCAAGTAGGAAAAGATATTCACACGGGAATTTTTTTGGGTTTTGGGTATTTGTATATATTTTTTGAATTTTTGGCGATACAAAATTTTTTTCTTTTTTTTTCTTTTTTTTTCTTATTTTTGGGTTTTTCTTTTCTTTTCTCTTTTTTTTGGATTTTTGGGGTTTTGGCATACACATGTGTACTCTCCCAAGTGGGAGAACGGTACACGACGAGGGGATTTGCACCAAGTAAAACAAAAAAAGAAATCGGAATCTAAACACTTGGGCAAAGGAAACTATTCTCGCTAGTTAGAGCATGGGCTAAATGGGTTATCCTAGTCCTTAATTGTGGAATCCCGACACATGCAAAATGGAGCATACGATATATATAATCATGCATACAGAAACAGACAAGAGAAGCAACTACCGCATTATTCATATCGAAGCGTGATAATCTAGGGTCATTCCTGGACAGGTATATAAAGTAAAATCACAAAGCAGAAGCACACCAAACAGCTAGGCACGACACACGACTCACAAAAAGCTAAGTGGACCCACGATGCGTGAAATGCAAGAGGACTCGATATCCTAGGGTTAGTGAGTGTGATTATCCATGCCATGCTAGGTGTGTGTGATTTTGTGGCAATTCATCATAGGGTTCATCTCTAGGAGAAAGAGATAAAAAGAAGAAAAGAAAAATTTAAAACACGATGAAGACGACACAAAAACGGAAAAGAAAGACTCAAATTACACACAAAGTGCGACTCCCCCAAGCTGAAGCTTGCATTGCCCTCAACGCAATAAGAGTGAGTAAGGGAGGGCAATGAAAATGGGGGGAATACGCACCGACACAAAAAGAAATGAAAAACATGGAAAACACAGATACGAAACTGAAAAATAAAGGGAAAATCAAAATCAAACCACACGACATAAAAATAGAAAAAGAAAGAAAGAAAATGATACGACACGACAAAAAATAGAACAAGCACACACACAAAGAAAACAAAACACGACAACACAGCAAAATAGACTTCCCCCAAGCTAGACGTGACAATGCTAGCAATGAGATATGATCGTGAAAGTGCAGAAATATGCAAGGGGGATGTCAAAAAAACAAAGTGAAATCAAAAATCAGGAGAAGGCGAGACCTCGCCCTCCTCGGAAGAGGGTGTGGATGGGTGGTCGGGGGAGACAGGGGGTGTGCGGAGAAGCGGGGAAAGAGGTGGAGGAATAGGTGCATTGGTGGTGTGAATGATGGGTGGAGTGTCGGTGGTGGTGGGTGGTAGTGGAAGTACGGCGATCAAGGCGGTGGTCGAAGGAATAGAAATGGGGGGAGAAGATGTGATGGTGACGGTAGTGGGTGGGGGTGGGAGAGATTTGGAGCGCACCGGCAATTTCTTTCGGCGCACATATGAAGTGACGGTGGAGGAGGTAGAAGGTGGTGTGGGTGCGATAGAAGTGGTCATGAGAGTAGAGGTGGATACGGGGATGGGAATAGATATGGGAGGGGGAGATGATCGCCTAGGTGGGGGTGGGTGGGATGGTGGAGGAGAAGAATGTGACGGGGGAGGTGATGGAGGTGGGGATGTGTGTGAGGGTGGAGGAGAAGATCGTCGAGGTGGTGAAGGTGGTGGTGAGGGTGGTGGTGTGGGTGGTGGTGGTCCGTGGAGGTGAGTGAGAAGGCGAAGGATGGCGGCCACGTTCCTCTCAAGTGTGAGGAAGCGTGGGTGAGTGAGAAAGGAGGACGGTGGTGGGTCCGAGGGGACAGAGGACGTGGCAAGATCACGGAGGGCTGCGACCTCCCTCTCGAGAGCAAGACGGGCAGAGACCTGGCAGCGACCAAAGGAAGTGGACTGACGTGAAGCGGAAGTGGTGCCGGCAAGTGATGTGGAAGTAGTGCCGGCGGTAGTGGTCATGCCGGCACTGGACACAAGGCCAAAGATGGCCGCAAAGAGATGCTCAGAAGTGATGGGGCCAGGAGCAGAAACAGGGTGACTCTGGCCAGCCCCGATATCTCCCTGGGACGCAGGAATATCCTGCTCACCTAAGTGGGCGGCAGGAGAAGGTGGTCTACGTGCGTCCGCGGGAAGGAAAGGAAGGCGCAACCCCGCAAATAACTCAGGATCGGGCGGAAAAGTCCAATCTCCCCTTAGAGCAATAGTCATGAGAGCGGGGTTGGGGAGAATGGTGTAGTGGCGAGGGGGGTGGCCGTAATTGAATTCGAAGTGACCATCGGGGCGGGGCTTAATCATATGAATGTGCTGCAGGACGTCAAGATCTAGATGTGAGGGTCCTGCGGCAGTAGGAAGATTTTGGGGGATGGGAATGTTAAACTGCGGGCAAGAAGCAATAATAGTGATAATGCCCCCACAACAGATCTTGCCCTTCTCGGCCCTGCTAATCTCGAGAAGCTTGTAAACAAGCCAATCGCCGGCATGGACATGGACAGTCGGGGCCCTAAAGCTAATCCCATCATCGTCAGGAACAAAAGGGAAAGTCATGGCCCAAAGAATGAAAAGCTCAGGGATAGTCACGGTGCCTGACTCATCCCGCGGGAAAAATGCGGAGGATATGATCCTATGGGCCAAACGGAATACAGGATGGATGATGGAGGAGGCCTTGGCCTTACCCCGGGGATAGCGACCTATTAGGGTGAGGTAGAACGAAAAGTTATCGATGTCAAATTCCGGGGGTATCCGTAGTGTCGGATAGCGTCGTCCCCAAGGATGGGGAAACCAAATATATCATTGATGGTATTCAGGTTGGTGCGAATAGTTTTGTTACGCACCCGGAAGATGACGGTCGACCCCGACTCACAAACAAGTGTAGAAAGAAACTCTAGGGTGAGTGACGGGTAGGATACCGCAGAGGCATTCAGGAAGGCCAACCAACCTAAGTTAGCAAAAAGAGTCTCGACCTCGGTGAAGACACCGAGATCGACGAGTGATTGAGTGTGTGCAAACTTGGTCGAAAGATGCCCCCGAGCATCAAGTCTACGATAAAAGTCTTTGTGCTCTTGGTTCCTAAATAGGTACCCATGCGGGCCCAACATGGGGTCCACAGGGGGGATAACAGGTGGGGGAGGGGCTAGTGTCAGTTCACGTGTGTGGGGGAGGAGGACGTGTTTATTTACGTCTCTTTTGGGACGGTTCCTCCTCCCGCAAGATACCCTTCCCCTTATCTCTATCCCGGGCCATGTGTGCGAGTGAGTGATGCAAATGAGTGAAAAATACTATCGAAGTGCACACACACACATGAACAATCAAGCAAATTAAATATCTAGGGTAAAAATTGAAATTGGAGAAGTGGAGCGAAGTTACCCAGCAGAGATTCGAGTTCTTCGCTTGCAGTTGACCCAATTCCGTGCAATGGGAGAAGTGTGGAGCCTCGGCACTCTTTTTCAGCAAAAATTCGAAAGGGGGTGGATATTGTGGATTTGGGCTAGAAAGTTGAGAAATAGGAGAGGGAGAGAGAGAAAGAGATGGAGAGATGGAAGGGGGAGGTGGAGAGAGAGGCTAATGGAGGAGTGGAGGAAGTGGGAGAGGAGTTTTTGGCCGCTGGGAGAGGTTGGAAGGTGAAACGACGGCGAAGAAAACGATCGGGCGAGGGGCTGTGAACGGGTGGGTCGGGGGATATTTATAGGCTTTAAGTCGAACCGATCGGGTGATAAGTCACCCGATCGGTTGACTTTAGGTCGAAATTTTAAGCTGAAAAAGCGCTACAGGCGAACTGGTCGGGTGATAACTCACCCGATCGGTTGGTCGCTCCACATAGTTTCCCGAATGTTTAGGGTTTCTCACCCGGTCCCTCAACCGGTCTAGCTTCTTGTCACCCGATCGGTTGACAAATCCCTGAAATTTTCCCGAGAGTTTCCCCAGGTCACCCGATCTGCCAACCGGTCTCTTCTTTCCTCACCCGGTCGGTTCATTCAGTGGCAGACACGGCCGTTAATTGATACATCCCAACCGATCGGTTGAGTTATCAACCGATCGGTTGGGGCCTTGTTTTCTGCAAAAACCCACAAATCGCCTAAGTTCCACAACGGAAGTTCTTGCGGCAGAATTTATTTATAAAAATAGATAAAATAAATTTAAAAAATAATCCTAAAAATTGAAACAAAAGTTTAGAGCATGGGTTGCCTCCCATGAAGCGCTTTTGTTTAACGTCGTTAGCTCGACGCCCGTTGATGATGTTCATGGTGGGCGATACGGGTGATGCCCAAAATTTGACATCGTTTCAGCTTCTCCCTTTGTTGCAGTTGGTGGCGACAAGAGAATTTGCTCGACCACTCTCCCTTTGTCGACAGGATCCGGGGGCTTTTCCCTCAAATTGGCGTCTACCGCCATCTTTTTCAGGATCCGGACCTCATCACCGGTGAGGTCCATGGGCTCTTTGCCTTTCCTCCTCGTAGGAGGAGCCTTTGGGAATCTGGGAGGGATCACATGTCGCACGACCGCCTCATCAGCAACTTCATTCTTTGGGGACCCAACTTGCTCTCCAAGGTCTCCCAAGTGGTCGGGGGGATTTCTCGAGAGAATGTCCCAAGAGCTTGCCTCCGCAGGTCTCTCTTCTTCCAGCTTCAGCGCATTGATACTAGGATCATCCGGAGGATAGGTATGCTTCATCGACAACCCTAAGTCGAATTCGACTTTTTCTTGGCCGACATTGAGGGAAAGCTTACCATTCTTCATGTCTATCAAAACACCGGCGGTTGCCATAAAGGGCCGTCCAAGGATAATTGGGGTGTGCTTGTCTTCCGGCATGTCCATCACCACAAAATCAACCGGTACTTGTACTCCTCTCACATCGACAGGGAGGTCATCCACTACTCCCACCGGGTATTTGACCGAACGGTCAGCAAGTTGTAATGTCATGCCGGTGGGCTCTAAGTCTCTCATCCCTATTCTCTTGTACAATGATAGGGGTATTAAGCTGACGCTCGCTCCTAGATCGACGAGCGCCCTCTGGATTTGCACTTCCCCAATAGAGCAAGGGATGGAGAAACTTCCTGGGTCTTTGAGCTTGGGCGGATTTGCGCGCTGAATGAGGGCGCTGCACTCCGCCGTTAACACGACCTTCTCTTTTCTAGATCCCCGTGTCACCAAGTCTTTCAGAAATTTGGCATATGAGGGAATTGTCTCGATGGCCTCGAGGAAGGGGATTTGTAAGCTCAGATCTTTCACCATGGCAAAGACTTTGCCATACTTCTCATCGATTTTGGCTTTGGCAAGCCGTTGTGGGAAAGGCACAACGGGCTTGAATACTCTTAGGTTCCCTTCCTCATCCTTCTTCTTCTCCTCTCTATGAACTCCCTCCGGAGTAGTGGGCTTGGGCGACGAAGCATCGTCGTCATTTAATTTCTCAATTGGTCGTTCAACGACCAACGGTGCTTCCGGTCCTTTGGGGGGCATTCTCGTGGGTATTTGTGTTCCGCTCCTCAAGACGATGGTAGACACGTTCTCATGCTCATGCGTGAGCGCCAAGGTCCGATTTACCCCCCTCGGGTTCACCTCAGGCTGTGGCGGTAAAAGATTCTGCGGTCTCTGAAGGTTCGCCACTTGCAACCCCAGCTGGGTCACCTGATCAATGAGGAATCTTTGTCCCATCTCCAGCTTCAGATTTATCTTCTCCTGGTTGGTGATGTATTGAGTCAAGAGGGACTCAACCGGAGAAATGGCCCTCTGCTAGCCGTATTGCTGCTGGGTGGGCTGCTGATTCCTAGGAGCATACTGTTGATACTGTTGTGGAGGTTGTTGCTACTGAAATTGCTGTTGCTGAAACTGCTGCTGAGGCCTAGCCGGCTGATATATCTGTTGTTGTTGCTGAGCCGGCTGTTGATAAGGCACTCGGTAGCTAAGGTTGGGATGATTTTGGTTGTTGGGAGAGTAGGCCGGGTTGGATTTGGTTCGTGGTGGAAAAGGCGCATTCCCTGTAGGATTGTAAAATAATGCGCTCGCCTGATCCAACGGTGGTGAGATGTCACCACCGTCGAACTCTCCAAAAACTTCAGACTCCACCGCAACAATCTGTTGTGAACAGGCGCCACCGGCGCCTACCATCAATGCGGAGATCTGGGTCGACAGCAAGTCAAACTTGCTTGACAATTTGTCGACGTCCTCGACTCTGTGTATGCCCCCAGATCTAGGTGTGGCTCTCTCGTCACACCACCGCTCGTTGTTAGATGCCATATTTTCCAGAATCTGTCCGACATCTTCTTCGCTTCTTGACATGAAGGACCCTCCAGCCGCGGCGTCCATGGAAGATTTTTAATCGTCCCTCAACCCATTATAAAACAGATTTATGATCTGCCACTTGGGGAGCTCATGGTGGGGACATCTTCTCTGCATCTCCTTGTATCTCGTCCAAGCTTCATGCAAGGACTTGTAGCTGGCTTGGGAGAAGGAGGAGATCTCACTCCTCAGCTTCATGGTCTTCCCCGGGGGAAAGAACTTTGTCAGGAAAGCATTTGAGAGCTTCTCCCAGGTGTTGAATGTATTCGGGTCCTTCCCCCTAAGCCACAGCTTGGCCTTATCTCGCAAGGAGAAGGGGAACAGCTTTAGTCGGATCGCCTCAGTTGTGACACCGTTTATCCGGAAGGTGTCACATTTCTCCAAGAAGGAGTCTAAATGCTCAATTGGGCTCTCCATGGGTGCACCCAAAAATTGATCCTGCTGGATCCACGTCACCAAAGATGGCTTAAGCTCGAAGCTTTGGGCCGTAATAGCTAGAGGGCGGATGGCGGAAGTGGACTCGATAGATGGCATCGAGTACTCCAGCAGAGACTTGTGAGGTGGGGTGTTCTCCCCCATGGCTTCAGGATCCTCTCTTCTTCGCTTCTCGGTGGCCAAACGCCTTAGGGTGGCGTTTATCTCTGGATCAACGGGGATCAAGTCGTCGAGGCTTCTTGAACTCATGTGCATGAAAAATAACAAACACCCGTGAAGCGAAAAGTGGAAAAGAAACAGATAAGATAAGAAATAAAAAATAAAAATAAGAAGATAAAAAGGAAAAAGAAGAATGCGAAAATTATCGCGAGGTAGGGATGAGAGCTAGACACTAGGGTTCATGAAATCCTAAAATAACAAGCACGTTGCCTCCCGGCAACGGCGCCATAAAGCTTGACGTCCCCGCTAATGCGTGCTAGATGTGTGCAATAATACGATAGGGGGCATGAGATTTAAATATTTGTAACCGCAAGCGCACTGTGTTGTAGTGTGGCTTGGGGGTCGAACTCAGGGAGGCGTGGATGTGCTTGTGTCAAAGAGGATCAAATTCACCCCATGGGCGAGCTAGCCCGGATCGGATAAATGGTTGTCACGGTAAATGGAATGCAAGGTATAGACAATATAAAGGAAAAACCCGGGACTTTGGTTTCCACTCTATAGAGCGACTCTCGCCGATATGGCCTACGGGTAGGATAACGATCGGAATCAGGGTCTAATGGTGAGACGTTGCCTCTAAGAGTGGTACCGGCGTCCCATGGGCCCGATATTCTGGTCGGTGCCCAGGATGATACGCCGGACTTCCCGGGTTCGATCAGTGGGCACTCCCATGTCCATTAACACTGATCGACTCTGGGAGCACTAAGCTCGCAATGATAACTCCCAACGTCTCATCCTGTCGCTCCCGCGCGCTAGGATTCGACGTCTATGCCTAGGGCGTGAGCTATGGCTAGGGAGTCAACCGCCAAGTTTATTCCCCCTTGGCCCAATGGTCAAAGACGATCTTTTTCCCGCCGATGACAATAAAACACCCCGCGTAACCGTTAGATTCCTAATCCCTATCGATTTCCTAGCCCTATGGACGCATCGGAAAGAGCCCACGAAGGGGTTTCCGCCAAAATCCCAGATTTGGGAACTACTCACACATATTTAGTAAAACGATCTAAACAGAAATCGACCGTAAAAATCATGATCAGACAATAGAAATGCAATGGTAGTAAAGCAATTAAGATAATACTAGAGTTTGACAAAGATATGAAAACGTACAAAAACTGGAAAATTACAGCCGTCACAAAATGAAGAAAACAGCAAAAAATAACCAACTCTCGTTTCTGGAAACCTAGTGGTTCTATATATAGAAAACGACATCACCCGATCGTTGACAAGTCAACCGATCGGGTGACCTGCTTCACTGATTTACAGCACGATGCGGAACTTCACCCGGTCATCTTCACCCAGTTGGTTGACATATGAATGTGACCGGTTGGATCTTGGTGCCGTCGGGTGAGGAGGCCGGTTGATCTGACCGTGTCTTGGCTCTGGAGATACGGCTACAGATGAACCGATCGGGTGAAGGTCACCCGATCGGTTGGCAATTACAGTAGAAATCCAGAGACTTGGGGCTTTTGAACCGGCCTGCGAACCGACCGGTTGACTTCTCGTGAGCTCCAAGCTGCGTCCGGGTGGTTCACGCGTGCATCACCCGATCAGTTGACAATGACCAACCGATCGGGTGAGGGGCTGAAAGATGCAATCTTCGTCGTTTGACCCCCTGGATCATGTGTGACTCCTCCCATTGCTCCGGTGACTCATGATATCATCGTTTTATGCCCCATATGCCAGTAAAATCCTGCAAAACACGAAAAACACGGAAAAGTGAAAGAAAACAAGAAAACACGAGAAAACGAATATAAGACGGCGGTAAAATACGGAAAAACACGGAAGAAAACGTGCGCAAATATATGAAATATAAACGCACGTCATAGGTGGTTGGTTATTATCATTTTGAACTCTTTATAAACTGAAGTTCGTGGTTTTGCAGGTCAGTTGTCCTGTGGATATGATACCTGGACTCACCAGGATGAGTACTTGTTCGATCTCCTTCACTTGGGAGTAGCACTCTCACATTTTGAGACGAGTCAAGTTTTTGGCGCCGTTGCCGGGGATAACAGTACTTGTGATCTACGATTTCAGTTCGTATGGAGGAACATTCGGTGAGATCCTTCAATCTTATAGTTTAGGATTTTTATTAGTTTTTTCTTTTGTTTTCTCTTAAAAAAATTCAAAAAATGGAATACATAAATTTCTATTGCACAAACAATTGGTATGATGTAGAGTACGATGTTGCACACAAGCATATGATGAAGAAGCTCAAGATCATTAATTTTAATCAGAGAAATTGTGAAACTTTATTTTAGGCCTAGAGGAGGTTCACAGACATAGTATCGAGCTATCCGCAGCATGAGTACACAAAGAAAGAGCTTATTTAGTCCTTCATATTTGGACTACGACCACTACTGCAGGAATTTTTGGGAGTCATGACGCCGACATACGCGTGGAAATACATGGAGTTCTTACACGAGAATGATCAGACCATTAACGAGACTTCAGAGCGTGATTCAACGGAGCCTTCATGCCTTGATCAAGGAGAGCAAAGCATAGACATACCATTGCAACCCTTGAAATAGGAAGTTTATTTGCTCATTCAGACACATGAGGCTACATCCCATCAATTCCAAGAAAACTTCCTTGCTCGGAGTCGACAAATTCAGCAATCCATTGAAAATCTTACTCTGATTGCCACTTGCTTAGAAGAAAATAATTCTTTTGAAATTTAATTTAATATGAGTTCATCTTCTATTGCAGGTATATCGAGCGAGCCATGTCACGATGAAGTCACGAATAAAAATATCAACATGGCAGGAAGTGGGTGTAAAGAAGAGGACGAGCTAGCAATTTGGATGAACGGGAGGAGTAGACATCTAGGGGCATGTGTTTAGAGATTATCGCTATGGTGCCCGAACTACTCTTCCCCCCAGTTTTTTCCCAAAATCATTTATCCCTCTCCCCAATGACTAAGCAGCATACCGAGAGCAGTGCACATTTTTCAGGGAGTAGTCATCAACATGCTTTACTTTATTTTACTTTGATGACTACATTTGGAATATTTTTATCGAAAAGAATTTAAGACTAAATTGGACCGACATAACTCATCTCTTGCAGGACATCATAATCACTTTATAGAGATGCTTGGGGTTGTGTTGCTGGGGTCCTATTTAGCTAATGGAGGACGATTACTCGCCGAGGAGCGCAAGGAACAAATAGAACAACTTCCTCCACTATTAAAGATTTGTGATCCGCCATTTGACCACGATGTGTTCTTTCCATTAGTACAGATTTTATATGCTTTTTTAGGATGCTTGCTTTTGAATAAACTCGTACCCTTTTCGACATTGAGGACAATGTCCATCTTTAGTTGGAGGAGTGTATGAGGCCTTAGGATTTTTTTTAAAATAAGGCGAGATAAAAGAATAAATCACCAATTCTTATCATTTAAAAATCCTTCACATACCACAAATGCGGATGATTATGCATTGATTGAGTTCTAAAAATCGTTTATGGCTTGAATTAATTTTTATTTTTTCATGGAATTACTCATTAATATGCTATTTATGAAAACTTTCATTGCCCTTATTAATATCTCGAAATAGTTTGAATTTATTTCATTCATGCCATTGTCATGCAAAAACTTAAGTATACACGATTTATTAGAGCAATCTTCAAGTTGAAGAGGAATTTGGCCTTTGTTACTAATGTTTATGTTCATATTTATGGGTGTTGAGTTGCTTACGAAAAAAAGAGAATTAAAAAAGTGAAAAAGAAAAAATGCATCGTTCCCTTGAGTTCATTGAATAGCCGGGTCTTCGTGCCTCAGGAAGCATTGGAGATTCGCGTCCAGTGTTCTAAAAATCGGCCTGGGCGGCCGCCTAGGCGGCGCCTAGGCTCTAGGCAGCCAGTAAACGCTCCGACTATGGCCTGGGCGGTCAATCTGGGCGTTTTTGGGATTAATCGGCCGCCTAAGCGTTCTGGGCGGTGTCTGGGCGCTCTGGGCGGTTCCTAGGCGGTTCCTGGGCGGTTCCTGGGCGGTGTCTGGGTGTTTTTGGTAAATGGCTTAATTGCACAAGAGTATCTTTTAAATTTTATTTTGTCGCACACAAATACTCTAAAGTAGGTAAACTGGATTTGATTTAGTATGTATTAAATATTTGATGTATTTTAAATAATATATATATATTTATTTATATATAAACATCAATATATTATATAAAAATAATTAAAATAATTAAAAAATACAAATCCGCCTAGGCCGATTAATCCCCGATTAATGCTCTGGGCGCTAGGCACTAGCAATCCGAACGCCTAGCGCCTAGCGTTTTTTACAACCTTGTTCGCGTCGAAAGATAGATGAATAGGGAGTGCATTCAAAAAGAGAGAGAAAATAAAACTTAGATAATTCGAGTTATTAAGTTCGAGGGGCTCTTCCAAGCCTAATGCCCAAAGGTCGTCTGGCCTAGGAGTCATTAATCGAAAGCTTGTTACATGGATCATTCTAATTCGTCAAAAAAGAAAAAAAAGAAGAAAAAGAAATGGTGAATAAACTAAGCAACTTCAATACCCATGATTTAAACGATCTTTTTGAGATTTCAATCCCTTGGAAATAAGAAAACTAGCATATAACGACGTGTTATACTTTCGCTTGCGCAAAACGATGCTCGCATGTTATTTATTAAAATTAAATTAGAGAAAATATCATGTGATTGATCTTATTCATGGATTGTGTATATTGATGGTCAAAATCATGATGGAAAGTGTGTTATTGAGCCATGCCATAAGCGATTGATAGAATTTATTGTTTATTAATCATCCGACTTCAATTCTCTTTTTGCTAGGGACTAGCAAATCGCTAGTTGGGGTGTGTGATTCGGGTTGAATATTGCATATTTAACACATCAATTAGCTCTATTTTGTGCATATATGATACGTATTTGGTCTCTAATACGATCGAATTTTGAATACCCTTATTTATTAGAGCAAACTCCTATTTTATGCACAAAACAGGAATATACTGAGTATTTCTGCACTTTTGTATCTTTCGTGCAAAGATCTCGATCTCACGATTCCAACGACTATTTATTTGTATTTTTCTGAGATCGTGCTAATTTCTATGAATTTTTGAATGCAGAATATCAAATAAATGAAGAAATACGAGTAAAATACGCCATATATATTGCGCAAATACGATGCGGGCCGACGTGGTCAAATCCTGACCGTTGGATTACGATCCAACGGTCCAAATGCGAGGACGAGAGCGGATCGGATTGGATCAAACAGCGAGCGACGTGGCACTATGGGAGCCGTTGATGCATCATCCGACGGTGTAGATGAACCCCGATGCAGGCTCGAAGTTGAGTGATCAAGCATCGACGTGGCATGATCTCATCGAGTGCCTGATCGAACGGACGGTTAGGATGGAATCCGACTAGGATTCGATAGCTTAGCGGGCGCACGGGCGAAAATCCAATAAGGGGGACACGTGTCGACCTGGCGTGTGATCCTGCTTGGATCGAACGACCTACATATCAAGCGGATGCGGGTTTGTGTTTCTAGAGCTATTGGAGCGGGTTTCGACCCGCTAAACTTCTAAAACCCTGCAATGCATCTATATAAGCGTATTTTAGGGTTTTTGGATGTATTCTTGTGTATTGGGGCTCTAGGAGCCGTATTTTGGCGTGAGATTTGGAGGCCCTAGAGACAGAGGCAGGAGCTATCATCTGAAGGAGATCTAGGGTCAATTTGGAGAGATTTGGTGATATTTTTCCTATCTTTTGCCTTGTATTTCATGTATTTGGCTTGTATTTGGAGTATTTGTCACGTATTTTGATACTTTGAGCATGTATTGTCTATGAATATGGTTTATTTTCTCTCCATGCATGGCTAATCTCTATATGTGTTGGTGTTGATGTAGTTAGGGTGTTGTAATCATTGATTTCGATATCTTTTCGCCCTATATTCACGTTATATTGCGTATTTCATTGATTTCTACATATATGTTATTTGGGTATGTTATACGGAGACGTGAGCATGCTTGAATCGAATATGATCTTTGCAGACTTATTCGTGATGCGGTCCGAGAGGATGTATCGTGACCCGAGAGGGCACTCGTGCGTATTTTCTTCATGAATTCGATGATATACGTGATTGCTCTTTGGCACGTTTTTATGCGCTTTATCGCCACACTTTCCGAAGTTCTCATACCATTGCGGGGTGACACGTTGAGTCATAGAAAAGATATTAATAATCATTGTTTGCATATACCCTAACGAAATCATAACAAACACATACTCTCCATATTAGTACCATAGTATCGAATTCACCGTAACTATCGTAGGATTTTCTTTTATTATTTTAAACTCTTGATACCATATCTTTATACATAATTGGTGGTTGGTCATTATCATTTTGAACTCTTTATAAACTGAAGTTCGTGGTTTTGCAGGTCAGTTGTCCCGTGGATACGATAAATGGACTCACCAGGATTATTACGTGTTCGATCTCCTTCACTTGGGAGTAGCGCTCACACCTTTTGAGACGAGTCAAGTTTTTGAGCGCTACTCCTAAAATATGAACGAATCAAGTTCCCGAATTACACTTCCACCAGACTTCGAGGAGAAAAGAATCAGAGACTAATGCAAAGTGATGTTGAACGAAGAAAAGAAGCATGGAGCAAGTGCAACCTCAACGCTCTCTTCATTGGAACTACCATGAACACATTTAATAGGGAGTCGAGCTCAAGAATATAAACGAGCGCCACTTGGGAGGCAACCCAAGTTTTTAGTTTTAGTTTTATCTTTATTTTCATCTTTTTATCTTAGTTAGATAGGTAAATTTTGATCGAAAAAAACTCCAAACCCAAGAATTAATCCTAGTGTTTTTCATTGCATGAGAGAGAAAAATGCAACTGTGTGGGATACCACACGATCGCGTGGAAGGGAGCAGAAAGACACACAAGGAAGCAGCTGAAACAACATTCGACGCGACCATGTGAAGGTGACACACACGACCGCATCGAATGGGGCATAAAAATGGAAAAAGTGAGCTAAGGGATGGCCAATTCGACACGGCCATTTCACCAAAACGACGCAGTTTTTTTACTAGGCACCAACACTATGGAATTTTGAGCTTAAATAATTTCCTGCATGCGGTCGTTTAAAATCTTTGAAATGACAGTGTTGCCCTTATTTCCAAGGCCAAAATTCCCTTCATATTCACTCGTTTACACGGTCGTTTGTAATTATTGACGCGACTGCATCGTTACCAAAGTCCAAGGCCAAAATCTCATCAAATTTCCTTGATCGACACGGTCGTTTGACGCAATTAACGCGACCGCATAGAGGGTCCGAACTTATTGTCTTTTCAGGACATATTTTCCGCCATGCACACGATCATTTGAACTCATCAACACGACCGCGTCGACCCAATTTTTGTCCATCAAAATTTTCGAATGACACCGTCGACATGTCATCGACGCGACCGCGTTGAATTGCCCACATCAAGCATTAACCCTATGACCATTGAGCTCCTGAAGCGACGCAGTCGATACTAAAACTATGCGACAGTTTCGATCAACCGCGTCGTCCTACCTATATAATGACCCATCCCCCAAACGACCGATATGCGCATTCTTCTTCGAGTCGTTTCGACTTCTTCTCCCAAATCCTCTCGTTTTCGACCATCCAAACTCCTCGAATCTCCTCCTTTACTCCAAAAATTATCTTTCAAATCCATCCTCATATCCAATCTCTCTTCTTCAATCATCCTCTTCGTCAAAACAACCGCGGCAAAACTCTAAAATCAGCCGCTTGGGGCTTTTGCTAAGATTTTGAAGCAATACGGACCGAGTGCTGATCTTGAGGATTTCATTTGAGGCTTGGAGCACCAACAAATAGCGAGGAAGCTTCGTTTACTTAGGTACACTCTTTCTTTTATCTCAATTTTGAATTTTTGCCCAAGCTTATCAAGTTGCTCACTGAATTTACTAATTCATTTGCACACTTGCTCACACTCGCACAAATCATTACATACACGACCATCACTACTATGCCTCCTTCACCAAACGTCTAGCAGCACCCCCACGACAATCCCGTCGGAGGAATACACATGCATGCACATCTACAGATGTTGCTACCACATCCGTAGCGCCAACAGCACCACCAGCCATCCCACCCCTACAGATAGACACCATATGGATCATATTCGTTGACGAACGTTAACAAGACACTTAGTCCCTTTATCTACGAATCATCATACCCATCAAATTCCTGAGCATCTCCGCTCTGAATTCATATGGGCTCATAGAGGGTGTCCAAAACCTCCTACACAACATAGTGTGGAGTGATTTTATGGAGTGTGAGGCACGCACCTACATGACACTCACATTGGAGTTTCTTAGTTTTCTCAGTCACCAACCCTCTGGATTTTCATTTTGCTTGATGAACATAGACTATGGCATGTCCACGGACTCCTTAAACGCTACATTTCGTTGGCCCATGGCCATCACCCCCAGTGCCATTAGACATGGCTCTGCATTCCCTGATAATTTCTATTTAGATGTTTTCTGGGAGAAGATCGCTGGCCTTACCACTTTCCATATCACCAGAGCAAAGGCCTCATCTATTATCCATCCATGCCTTCACCTAGCACGTCACATTACAGCCAACTCCATCTTTTGTAGGGAAGAGCTGGGCCAGGTCTTGCAAAATGAGCTTTTCTTCCTTTGGGCCATGACCCAACCCTGCAACATCCACGATGACGGCAACACTTCCTCACGTTACACCATCTATGCCAGTTCTTGGTTGGGTTATAGATTATTCCACACCCTTCGATGTTCCAATGCTAAGATTTGTTGTGGTTGGTTCATTACGATCATTGCCAGGCACCCTCCCATTTCTCACCAGATTCCATCTACAATGACCCTTGTTCTTGGCCCCACCTCACTAGACATATCCGTTCCCACCAATATGCATATGATTAGAGCCATTGAGGACGAGAGATTTTTATGGCTTTACGAGCCCCTACACGACCCTTATACCACATTACCCAACCCCGATCACTTCCGCATAGAGGGAGCCGTGCAGTGGAGATTCGATCCTGATCCAGCTTTTGCCCCACCCATAGAAGCACAGCCCCACCCTGTTCAGGACCCCATTATTCACGATCCTACTGATACATGGATAGGCCCCATCAGGCCACCACCACTACGTCACTTTTCATGGAGATCTTGCCCACATGGTGAGGGTACTAGCCACTCTGGCCCACCTCCTCCACCTCGTTCCACAAACGAGCGTATCACACGAGTGGAGGAGTCCATTCATGATCTTAGATCCACTATGGGCAATGCCCTGACCACACTCCAGTCCTCGGTAGATGGCCTTGGGTCCATTGTTAGGACCTTACAGTCGTAGTTTGATATTGTCTACCATTGGCACTACTCTCAGGGTCACTACCCTGCGGCTGTACCTACTCTCCTTATCATGACATCACCATATCAGCCATCGACATCCACACAGCCTTCAACCATTGCACCATGATTACCCACACATCCACCCTTGCCACCACCATCATCTGGTGCACCACCATCCCCTCCACAATCTACACATATACCTTCACCTCCTTCATCCACTGTAGCTCCATCCACTTCACCACCACCTTCCCCTCCACCATCCACGGATGTTGCAGTTCCACCATCTTCTGACGCATCACCTCCACCCAGATCCCCTACACAGCCACCACCTGTCGGCGGCATCGTGATGAGATGACCCATATATTCCCCGTATACTTGGCCCTCATTTCCACTCGAGTATCACACTCACACTTTATTTTAGCTAGGGGAGATTCACTTCGATCACTTCTCCCCCATCCCATTTTCCTTACTATTTACTCGATTATATCCCATTAAGGACAATGCTCAGTTTAGCTTGGGGGAGGAGAATTTCATGCCCATTTTTATATATTTCCCACTTCCATCCCCATTTTCTACAAATGTGTTCATATTCCTCCTTTTTTCTTTCTTTTTCCCCATGCATCATAAATCTTTCTTTATATGCATTCAAAATTGAAAAAAAAAATTGAAAAATCGAAAACAAAAAAATATGTGCATTCGCATCATGCATCATGCACTCTCATGCACACACACACACATATATTTGGGCATACGTTTTGAGAATTTTATGAAATCGAGCTTTATAGGTGTGGTTTATTGAATGAAATTTCATTTTCTATCTTTTACGCTTGACTACCTCGACGTCGATTAGGATATTTGACTAGGATATCTTTTTCTCATAGTCCTAGGATAGTAGTACTCGAAACCGACCTATGTTGGATTTTTCTTAGGGATCCACTTTATGCATGTACCGTAGAATTGATAGTTGAGTATAATGGTTTATATTATCATTCGAGACTTGGATAACAACATACCACCTAGTACCGAGGATTGATCTTACTTAAGCTATTCATGCGTTCGAATGTTTTTTGAATAAATGAAGAAAAAATTGTTTTTAAAAGAATAAGATATGCACTGTTCTCCTAGCGACGCTAAGTGGCGGATCCCCATGCCTCAGAAAGCATTGTGGCCTTGTGCCGAAAGGTTTAGTTTAGGGGAGTGCATACGAATAACGATTATGATTGGTTTGAGCTAGTAGGTTCGAGGGGTCCTTCTTGGTCTGATGCCCTAAGGTCATCTGATCTAGGAGTCATTTACCCAACACTCCTTACACGAACCAATTAACATTAAAAAAATGGAAAATAATGGAAAATGAAAGCATGAATGAAATTAGCAATTTCATGAATCATGGAACGTTGGAATGTTATGAAAGCCACTTCCTCAAGAGACCAATAACTCATTATCCAATACTTATCTCTTCCTCGACCATCGCATAACTTCGATCCCTATTCTTTCAACTTAGGGACAGTTTATAGGAAATATCCTAGGACTTGGGAGTGGCCATAGCTTAGTATATTATTTAACGATTCGAGCTAGAAACGACGTCCTATGATTATATTCTAATCGATGGAAAGAAATCGGCGTGTTTAATTTCCATGAATTTGAGATTTCCATTCACCCACGTATAGGGGTGTGCGGGTTTGGGTACCCTATTTTTTATGTTACCTTGACCCTACCCGGTAATGGATCGATTCCTAAAATTTGGACCAGGAACCCACCCAGACCCTATGGTTCCGAGTAGGTTCTAGGTACACTATAAAAACACTAATGGAAGAAAGATTATTGCACCTCCTCTGTTTTTAACAGTGTTAAAAAAGCACAGCTGCATAAGCACCAGTTTGGAGCATCCCCTTCCTTTAGGCTTTATTCTTGCTTAACAGCCCGCTCCCTGAACTTTATTGGACCCACCCATACATTTATAATATCAATTATTTCATATATGATCATATTGTTGTGGTTAATTAATGAAAATATCAGCTGCAAATGGAGAATGATAACACCCTAAACACTAAAAATTATTTCTATTCATAGTGTTTGGGTAGCTTCAAGTGCAAGCAATTGCACATTCACAAAACTGCAAAACTTTGAGGATGATGAGAAAAACAATACATTTCAATTAAACAGTATATAACATCAGTTTGATGCAGATATTGGAGCAACAAATACAAGCTATCTATAATTAAACACAGGTCCGGATATCGGTTCCGGGTGCTGGTACCCGTTCCCTACAGATGGGAACCGGAACAAGACCCGATTCACATCGGTTCTTAATTTTTCGATCTAGAACCTAGCCGAAACTAATGGGTATCTACCCAGAACCTACCTGTTTGGGTAGGTTCTGATCGGGTATCTGGGTATCATGTACCCATGCACACCCCCACGTACGTATATATACTCGATATTGTGAAATTCTCAAAAATCTCATGCCATCACTTGTGTGCTTGTTTGCATGCTCCCAAGCTTTACTCTTTTGTGTCTGCCATGAGGACAAAGAAGCGTTTAGCTTGGTGGATTTGGATGTTTGATATTTATGTATATACTAGTCATAAACTGTGCCTACAAGCACGGTTCATTTAAGATTTTCCCCCGCGAAATCTTTGTTCCCAAAAAATTATTTTCACATCCAAAATTTAAAAAAAAAATAAATTAGCGTAAAAATATTTAGCAGCGCAGAACAACAAATTCGACGCAGGCGCCTTCAGCGCGGAACAACAAATTAGCGTAAAAAAATTTAGCGGGTGCCTTTGGCACAATTTGTTGTTCTACGACGAATTTGTTGTTTCACGCCGAATTTGTTGTTCCATGCCGAAGGAAACCGTGCCAAATTTGTTGTTCCGTGTCGAAGGAACCCGGGGTGAATTTATTGTTTCGTGTCAAAGGCGCCTGCGCCGAATTTGTTGTTCTGCGTCGAATTTGTTGTTCTGCACCGAAGGCACCCGTGCAGTTAAATATTTTTACGCTAATTTGTAGTTCTTTTAATTTTTGGCTGTGGAAATAATTTTTTGGGGGAACAAAGATTTCGCAGGGGAAATCTTAAATGAACAGTGCCCGCGGTCACGGCTTATAACTATACATATATAAGGTGGAATGTTTTAATATGGGGGTTAATTAATTAGAATAGTTAATAATATGAAACAAATGTAGAAAGCGCAATGTTTCTGCAGTTTTTCTGGTATTAAGCCAAACGTCATGCATTTAAAAGCAGACTTGGAGTTCTGCTGGATAGACAGTGTTTCATGTCATCCCTTTGCTCATGGTTCCCTAACCATAATATTCCCAAGGCCTACCGACTAACGTGCGAATTCAAAACTCAAATGCCTAAAACACTCATAGCCACGTTAGCGTTCCATGTGCTGAGGTTTTTTTTGTTTTCTCAAACAATCATCGCAACCCGTATTTTACCAATATTAAATCCTAGTCATTCTTCTATCAACCTCTTTAAACATCAGCATGACATCAGCTTGTCCTAGTCAGCAAGGCAATTCAAAAAAGTCCTCAAATGTAATATAGATCTCCTTAATAATTGCTATGTAAAGAGAAAGCAAATGAGTTAACTAGGAATTATCCCTTTACAAAATAGAAGATTCCATCGGAGGCGAGGACCAATGTAAGATAAAAGCTTTGGCTTATCTCAATGTAAGGGATCCTTATCAGTAGTTAATATGCATAAAAAATCAAGATCAAAGCTGAGATATCAGAAACTAAGATCGGATTAAAGATGAGATCCAACTAAAAACAAATTATTATAATTTTGAGTTAAAATTATAATAATTTAGAGAGAACCTCTCTCACCATCGAAGGGTATTGTTGATAATCCGATTGAAGAGAATCAGGGGTAAAATATTAGGGTCTAAATTCTACAAAAAGGCCAAAACTTTCGAGCAAAGATATGATTTTTAAGAGCCAAGGCTCAAAACTTAGTCAGCAATAAAGAAAATTAAAATTGCATTCAATTATTAGGGGGGGGGGGGGGAGAGAGAGAGAGAGAGAGAGAGAGAGAGAGAGAGAGAGAGAGAGAGAGAGATTTAGGGGTTGGGCTACAAACTTGGCTTGCTGCTTGAAGCATACCGGTCTCAATCTTTGTCACTGTTTCTACCGGAGTTTCTTCTGCTTCCATCTCCCCCCCAGTTCCCCCCTTTTGTTTTATATCTTCTTGGTTCTCGTCCATTAGAGACCCTCTGGAAATGCGGCAAACACCTTCTCAGCCATCGGATCGAAGGCGATGGTCATTATAAATCTGATCAGGCACTCATCCCATCATATCTCTCTCATATCTGCCTTTGCAAGGATGGGACAGGTTATGAATTCAATTAGCGTTGTAAGTTTAAGAATTTAAAATACATAAACACAGCATCATCATCACATTAAATGAGCCTAAGGCTCCTCCAATCAAAATGATGTGCACGAAAGAATATTAGCAACTACCATCGCTTTGTTGCTGTTAAAAATATATCTTAAAATGAATAAAGAACTATGACCAACAATCTCAGTCAAGCATATAAGGTCATGTTCTTTTCCTAGATTGTGGAAATGTGGATAGTTGGAGGGTGTAGAATCTTGGGAGAGAGAAAGTTGGTGTATTGTGTTCTTTTAGTGGAAAGTTGGATGGAAAGTGGAGTTGGAAAGTTGATTGTGGGACCCACTCCGTGTAGTGTGCTCTTTTGGTTGAAAAAAGTTGGATGAAGAAAGTTGGATTGTGGGGTGTGGTGAACCTAGGTAAGGTTATCCCCCCTAAATAAATTGACTTCGTTTTGGGTTATTTTTCCACAATTGCATGGCCATCAAAAAACCAAATTCATCAAGCATCCGAGGCAATACATGCATGAAACAGATATACAAATGCCGTAGTCATAGACCCAAATCCCCCAAGTCAGCTCCATCATGACAACTATAGACTGCAAGTAGCAAAGGCAAGGAAGGCATGAAAATGATAAATAAAATCAATAGCCATGGTCGCAACTCCCCTATGTCAGCTCCATCATAAAACCAAAGCTGGGAAGTAGTAAAGGCAAGACAGACATGAATCAGGTATACAAAAGCAGTATCCATGGTACACAAGTCCCCCCCCAATTCAGCTACATCATAAAAACTGAAAGCATCAATGACAAGACAGACATGAAATTGATATACACAAGTTTTAGGGTATAGAACCCAATTCCCACTCCATCATAAAAACCAAATACATCAAGCATCAAAAGGCATACAACATAGACCAGATTGCGATAAAACTATACAAAATGAAATGCAGACAATGTAGTTATACAAAATACAACGCCAACATAAAAAACGTAGTAATTATACAAAATGTTTCCGTCAGACATCAGTCAAACTTGTTGTACACCATCATTAACATAATAACCAGTACAACAATGAGAGAAAACAAAAAAAATATAATTGATTTGAAAACAGAAGGAAAGTTATCCATTTTCTCCTTGATTCTCTCAAGCTGTCCTACGCCCGTCTCCAACCTCCCCACTATCTCCAACAACCTCCTCTCAGACAGTGAGCTCGAAGAGCTGTCTACTCTTGGCCATCTTTCATTCTCATCCATTAAATGATGGATAACAAATGTGGACCACTCACCATAAGGGGGTCCTTCCATTCGAAGAACTTGCATTTTTTTCACTGAAGATGTACAACTCCAAAATCGTCTTCCTGGGTTGCTCCTGGTTCATGAAGTCCTCCAGGTCACCCTCAGACCAGAGTGGCACGTCCTGCAGTCAGCAACATCTGAATCCAACTAATCATGCGGCGCATCCCGTGGTCGGGATCGAATAGAAGAGTTCGAGCCTAAACTCATTTGTACCTAGACAATCATACAAATAAACACAATTAACGTATAATAATTAAATGGGTAAGATCTGTATATGGAGAAAAGTTGGTGTAAAAAGCGTACCTACGAAAAGTTATACCACCCCGTATGTTGACATCATCTTGCATAAATCAGAAGTCACATTCAAAAGCAAATATTGTATCATAGACAAGGCAAATACCCTTACATATCAGAGACAAATCATATTGGTATATATATAGCCCTCAGAAAAAGTTGATTTTTATTTTTCCAACATGGTTGCTGGCAGTTTTTCCTTCATTTCATACCGAAGTTAAAATGATATACAAAAGGAGTAGCCATGGAACACAAGTCACCCAATTCAGATCCATCCTACAAACCAAAGACAACAAGCAGCAAAGGCAAGACATGCATGCAACTGATATACAAACTTCTATACTCATATGACATACCAATAATTATTGGGCATGTTCTTTTTAGGAAATCAAGCAACGTGGGGAATACATGAACCATCAAGTCAACCGTCCACTTAATTGGGAATATAAAGAAAAAAATTATTCTTTTTCTTGTTTTCATCATTGGGCTATTTGAAAAAAACCATATAAATTAAGCAGCCAAGACTAGAAAAACAAAAGCTGACTCCCAAAAATCAACTCATACAGATTAATTGGATACATATCCATACATGCACACAGATATCCATGACTAGATGCATGCTACAATGCATCACAAATTGAAAGTATTCACAAAGCAAGAATGCCCCAGAAAAAATGATGCAATCTGGGCATTAATAACACAGATATCACATGAGCATTATGTTGTTGTGATGCATTAATCACATAGAAAAAATGATACATATCCATCACACAGATATCACATGAGCATTATGATGTTAAAGCATGAGTAGTCAATATCAACTATTTTATAAGTTCCAGGAGACTCACATGATGCAATCTTTTTCCATAGCAACTCTTTCTAAGACAAGTAATTATGGACTCATGGGATGTCCTGCTAGCTGGATATTCACATTCAATGCAAGCAAGGAAACCCCTCTTCTTACATTGCAATTTTATCCAACATATATTAACCATGTAAACTTGATCTTACTTTTGGATCTGTAAAGCAGAACACAATGTCATGGCATTATATAACTATGCTTCTAATGGAGTCATTGTATAATATAATAAAAGCACCCAAAGAATACAGAAAAGTAAAAGACCACAGCAATGGACATAAATCATTGTAATCAGCTTTAGAAGATGATACTGCTGATCACATACACAATGTGAAGGGGCAAGAGATGGTGAAAGAAAAAAATTGCTATAACTGAATGTAATCCCATGGAAGTACCAGAAAAGAATCATGACACAAACTTATCATGTATTTTCAAAGAGTTATTAGCCAGCAATTCACTAAAACCCGAGGAGCCAACAAGCAATTTACAGAAAGCAACAAGTAAATATAAATGCAAAAGACATGGACCTGAGAAGCCTGTCGAAAGTTAGCTGAAGCAAGTACAATGGAAGTGATAATTATAGCAGTCAACAGAGAGAACACGTAGCATGAGTGGCTATTTGATTCTTCAGCTTTTCTCAAGAAACAACTCTATATGTCATTCAATCACCAGAGTTTTCATCTCGTCCTATAAAGAACTAAACTGAGGAGGTTGCTTAGACTAGTAACACACGAGAACAAAGGAAGTCTATAGCAGTTTCCAGGTAAATTTGACATAAATTTTTCTAAACCCATCATCTACGTGGACAACTTGTTTGTTGTCCCAAAATAATTGTTAACAAACCACTACAATAATCATTTGCCTTGGAGTATAAAAATAAGCATATGTTAGCAAATCAGAGTATCAATAAAATATGACGAATTCCCACCTATTTAACAATTACACATTGTCACACACACACACACACACACACACACACACACACACACACACACACACACACACACAGTCACACAAAAAAAAACAAAAACAAAAAAAAACACACACACAGAGAGAGAGAGAGAGAGAGAGAGAGAGAGCAGTGTCACACATACACGCACACGCGTGCGTGCACGCACACACTGTGTCACACACACACAGACATGATATTCAATTTGAATACTAAAATGGAGCTTAAATAACAATTTGAATATTGAAATGGAGCTTCATCATATAGCCTAGAAACTGAACAAATTGAACAGATTCACAAACTGAACAGAATAACAAAGTGAATATAAAGCATGGTCATCCAATTAAAGACATGATGGCACCAAACAGTGTAAAAAGAACGACTGTTCTTAACTCTTGCTCTAAAAATTCAATCATTTATTTCACACCAAACAATCTATATCAAAGCCATAATGTATAATTCACATTCAATCTTGACTGCACTAGAGATGAACTGCTTCCACCATTCTAACCATATAGCATGCATATCAGTAGGAATCTATTCATTGTGCACGTTGAAAACAATCTTTATCCAAATAGACTGCACAGAAGTACACTGAACAACTGGTCTCATCTATAACCCAAATTCCATTTCATCATCCCATCATGCACATGAACACAAGCAACAACTGAAATATCTATACCATAAGTCAGACCCTGTGACACACACACACACTCTCTCTCTTTCATACACACACACACACACTATCACACACTCTCTCTCTATCACTCACTCACTCACTCACACACACACACACACACACACACACACACACACACACACACACACACACACAGTGACATACACAGACACACACACGCGTGCGCGCGCACACACAGTCACACACACACGTTCAAGTTAATATGCATTATATACACAGCTATACTAAGGAAACAAGTCTACATGATACAAAAGTCAAACAATAATAATTTTTACAAACTCACAAACCCTACTCAATTTCAATACAAATACCACCCTACATGATACAAAAGTCTACATATACAACACACAATTACTTACTATTTTTCATACTCTTCATTCCACCTCTCCTTCAACAATCTCATATCTGTTCCCAATCACATAGCGATACATAGGCAATCAATCCAAGTCCCAGATATCATCATCTCCGTCACCACCGCCACCCACTGCTCTTAGCCCTCTGAATCTCCTCAATTTTATGCTTGAGGTATCTCCTCCGTGACTCATCCGGCTTCGACACAAAGTTCTGCCCGTCACACTCATTATCCACCATCTCATCATACACTATATCCAACAAAGTTGTTGGATACTCTGTGTATGCATACAACCTCGTTGCTAGCACTTCGGTCCAATGGGCTTGGTAGATCTTTATTGATTCGACGACCTCCGAACCTTTGTCAATCATTTTCTGCATGACGTCGGGATCATCCCTTGCAACCCGTCTATGTGATTTCTTCCTTCCAACAGAGGGCGGGCTAGCATGGCTCGTCCCGCCTTGAAAATTACCCGTCGAGGCAGACGGTAGGATGCCATGGTGGAAATCACTTTGCGGGGTAGGTGCAGGACTTGAATGATCCCCATCGACTTCCTCGAATGGGCTTCCAAATTGTTGATACACGGACTTTCTAAAACCCCCCTTTTCCGCGTCATCTCCTATTATGAGAGAAAGATCATCCAGCCAATGCAACGGTTGATTAACATAGGCTTTCAACCTAGGGTTTGCCTGCACGAATATTGCAATATATATTAAGGAGTTTAAACTAACAAATGTGAACAATATTTTCAGTTTCACTAAAAGTAGAAGTGAATACCGAGTTCATAAACTGCAGAATCCAGCACTATCATCTTCTTATCAGGACACCATCCTGTACCACCTATCTGGAGGCACACTGACACATCGGCAACGCGACGAGCCAGACCTTTCATATGATTTTTTACATGTTTGCTTGTGTAGGTTGTGCCATGTATAGAATTGATGCGTGTAGCTGCAGCGTTGAAGGCAATCACTTTGAATGTCTTATCTACCTTATTTCCTTGCCTTGCCTGATCCGCAATGAATGGATTGAGGGACATGCCATGATCCCACTGCCAAATTTTGTTTTGCAGTGCCTTGGAAGTTTGCTTCTTACTCTTTTTTACTTGGACTAGACACCGAAGCATCCCCATCATCATCTCGTCGATCCGACTTCCTCTAAGATCCACTATCGACATTCAGGTCATTACCGCTTTGCGACAATGTCTTGTTGAACACACTTTGGGGTGACGGGCTTATAAATGGATTGATTCCCCCTTGGAGCATTTGCATAAAGCCAGTGGTGTTTGCATGGGCATGGGCATGCTATATTGTGGGAATTGTTGAAACGGCATGCTTGGGACTACAACATGGTATCGCTGCGTAGGATAAGGGAAATCAGGCATCCTATACGGCATCGGGCGCCCAAGCGATGTATCATTCCCACGTTCGTCTTCATACCATGGGTTCACATATGTAGAGTCATATACATGGGGAAGAGGATCACTCCATTGCCCTGGCTGCGAAGATGACTCTGCCATTCCTACAAAATGAAAGATTTAAAATTGCAATTGCAAAGGTGTGGCAACCGACATTCACAATCATATATTACATGTATTTCAAATACAAAATTACCATAAGCAATGGAAATAATGTTGGATGCAACGATCTAGGACCTCTAGTTTGATGACAACAAACACATATGCACTATTTAACGTGTGTGTTAAGTGCTTGTAGGAGTGGCAAAGACGTAATTCGTCAAAGTGAGACTAAGTCAACTCGATGGAGGAATTGCTATTCATAAAGCAAGTTGAAAGATGGAGAACATGCTATTCACATAGCAATTGTGACTTGGTCAAAGATGTGAGAGAGATGAGGAGAGATCTCATATCAAATCCTTTGGAGATTGGACTAGATCCCATTTCAACTCCTAGCAATACTTGATCTCCAATTGATTTGAAATCAAATCATATTCAAATCTCAACCCCATATCAATTCATATCTCTAATAGGATTCTCCTCATGCCATATCTCCTTGGCCGCACCCATCTCAAAAACCCCTAGCATCTCCTATTTAAGCGAACATCTCAAGTAATGGAAAATATGCGGCATACACTAAATAGAAGCGGCCAAAAACCACAAAGAAAAAGAAGAAGGGAGGTTGGCCCAAAACCCTAGCATCAACACCCTTTCTTGGCGGCTACAAGCAAAATCCCAAGAAAAAATATCCTACCTGCCGCAAGCTAAGTCCCTTGCTACATCCTAAAGCCTCAAGCATCATTGACATCTCCTATAGCCGCATACAAACAAGCTTTCCCTTCACATCATCAACAAGCCTCAAAGTACCAAAAGCTCACTGCAAGCTTCGTTATCCTCAACTCCAAGACATCTCCAAGTCTCATCTCCATGTCGTCAACCATCCTCTTTGTTAGGGTTGAATTCTGCTGATATTTGTTGGCATTAGTGGCCCAATAGCTGGAGAGCTCAGTTTGCAGAGTCAGAATTGTTTTTGGGTAGTTTGCGCAGTAATGTTAAACATAATGTCGTTCAACATTATGTTCAACATTATGTTCAACATTCGGGATCTGGAATTCTGGTTCGTATGCAGAAACGCTGCTTAGGTCTGCAGAACTATCTTGCAGATTCAGATCTGATTTGCTACATAGAATATCAGGGATTCCTGTATATGGTTGTGATATACCTGCATGAGAGATATTTGGAAAGCCCTTCCTAAATCGGTTGCTAAATTGAAGGGTTGTTGGGTTGAAATAGATAGTGAATATCTCGCAGATTTGTTAGTTGGGAAGATTGATTGCTGTTGATTGCTGCAGATCTATTCTGGTACCTTCAACATATTCTGGTTTATTCTGTTGGAAATATATTTGGAAGCTATTATTCTCTCAGTTTTATTGTTGATTCGGTTGGAGAGAATCTCGCCCGCTTATTGATGTTGCTATTTTCAGAAGATGTGCCTGGACCATTTCCGATCTTGGTTCAGTTAATGGTGGGTGAGCTGGAGATATATTTGGAAGTTATTTATCTCTCGGAATTTGTTATAGATTCGGTTGGAGAGAATCTTGCCTGCAAATCTGTTTAATGCTAGAGGATTTTGCAGAACCAATTGCCCGAATTGGTTTTGATTTTTGCGGGCTGCCGGATCTGCACTTATTGTTGAAGTTTCCTTCCGCAATCAAGGGGGAGCGCAAGATATATGGGTTGTGCGATTTTTCGGCGAAGGGATGGCTTTTGCGAAAAGTTGATCGAAGAACTCCGGGAGGAGGCCGACGGCTACGCACGTAGGGATCAAGGGAGTTGATCTAGTCGGTTGTGCAAGGGGAGCTTGCGGGCAAGGGGAGCTTACCGAGAATACTCCATGGGTTGGTAGAGACCACCCATCACGGTTTGTATTGAGGGGGAGGTTGTACCTCTTAATAGAATCGCGATAATTAGTGATTGTACTCATTGATTATTTTAGTGGAGTATTCTGATTTTCTGGGCGTGGCCCCGCAGATGTAGGTGTGTGCACCGAACTGCGTTACCAAGTTTCTTGTGTCACCTTGGCGTTGATGTGTGTTTAATCTTTGTGTTTTTATTTTGATTATTCCTACGTACTGAAACCAACAATTGGTATCAAAGCAGGTCACCCGTGTCACTTTGTTATCAAAGAGGGTGTGATCTTGGATTTCAGTACTTATCACTGACCAAGAATTTCAGTAGAATGATGAGAAAGATCAGCAACAAGGGTCAGAACTTCAGATCTGTCAACAAGATGGCACTGCCAAATTTTCCCACTGCTGAAAAGACCACCAGCCGTCCTACTCAAAGGTATGACTCAAAGAACAAAGGCAAAGGGATACAGTGCAGAGAATGTGAGGGTTTTGGTCACATACAAGCCGAATGTGCCAATACCCTCAAGAAGCAGAAAGAGCAATCTTTATCAAGTACCTGGAGTGAAGATGATTTTGATGGGAGTGTTAAAAATGAGGACATCATCAGTAATTACATTGCCCTCGCAGCCTCTCAGAAGAAGGGACCTGATTACAATAAACTAGCCAATGTCAGACAGAATGTTGCAACATTATGTTCAACATCATGTTCAACATCATGTTCAACAACTACAATCGAATCAGATTCTGAAGATGATAGCGATGGGAAAGTTAGTGACGATGATATCCGTACAACATACCAGATGATGTTTGAGAAGTGGATGCAAATCTGCAATATCAACAAAGTCCTGAAGGAGGAGAATGAAAGACTGAAGAAAGAGAAGGAGGAGATCAAAATCGAATGTCTGAAAGCTGAGGAAAACTGTAGAGAATTGGAAAGCAACTTCAGAAATGTTCTTCTCAGGGCAGAAAAAGCTGAATGCATATTGGAGAAGTGGAATTCTGGAAAAACAAAGCTGGATGATATCTTGAATATAGGTAAGACTTTAGGAGATCGCACCGGAGTGGGATTCAATAGAGGAGCTTTTGATGATGTGCCTGCTGAAAGAAGAAGTCAAGTTAGCAAAGAACTTGAAAGAATGGGTCAGCACAAGGGCCATGATCAGAAGAAGAGGCAGATTAGAGGTATAAAAGGTGCTCGTTCTGTATGCAGTTACTGCAAGTTCATAGGCCATACTGAGAGAAACTGCTACAGTCGCATGCGACATTGGTCAGAAGGAAGAAATGTTAGACATCCTGATATGAAGATGAAGAAGCAATGGGTCAAGAAGTCTGAATTATACAGCAAGAACACTACAGCTTCAGAGAGAACACTTCATGTTGTGACTAATGTTGTAACATTAGATACAACACAGAACAATGTTGTTGCAGATGTTATGACACCAGACTCGACATCTCCCCTCGACAATCACTGTGAGCAACCTGCGCCAAAGTCTCATGAATCTTCCTCTAGAATTATTAGAGTGCTATCTCGCCGTTCTGCTCACTGCTCTTCCTCCGTCGGTGTCAATGGATCTTCACATGTACCTTCTGTCAACACCGTCGATGTTTTCAATTCTCCAACTACTTTTCGGCCCCTCAGAGCTCGACTTCTACCCTGGACATCATTTCATTCGTCATCCTACTGTCAGATGTGAGGTATTGTGTTCTTTCTCTTATTCCGCTGTGCCTGAGAATTTTTTTTCTAATAAGAGAACCAGAAAGGGGGAGAATAATTTTTTAAGACACGAGGCTATCTGAAAAGTATTAGAGTCATGAGGACATACTTTTTCTGATTTTTGGCTGTCTCTCTTGAGGTGATCTCTGCTTGGGGTGTTCTAGTAAGGGGGAGAATGTGGTTTGGATTATTGTGGCTCAAAGGGGGAGAATGTGTGCTTGGTTGGTGCTTGTTTTGGGTTGTGCCACATAATGCCAAAGGGGGAGATTGTTAGGGTTGAATTCTGCTGATATTTGTTGGCATTAGTGGCCCAATAGCTGGAGAGCTCAGTTTGCAGAGTCAGAATTGTTTTTGGGTAGTTTGCGCAGTAATGTTAAACATAATGTCGTTCAACATTATGTTCAACATTCGGGATCTGGAATTCTGGTTCGTATGCAGAAACGCTGCTTAGGTCTGCAGAACTATCTTGCGGATTCAGATCTGATTTTCTACCTAGAATATCAGGGATTCCTGTATATGGTTGCGATATACCTGCATGAGAGATATTTGGAAAGCCCTTCCTAAATCGGTTGCTAAATTGAAGGGTTGTTGGGTTGAAATAGATAGTGAATATCTCGCAGATTTGTTAGTTAGGAAGATTGATTGTTGTTGATTGCTGCAGATCTATTCTGGTACCTTCAACATATTCTGGTTTATTCTGTTGGAAATATATTTGGAAGCTATTATTCTCTCAGTTTTATTGTTGATTCGGTTGGAGAGAATCTCGCCCGCTTATTGATGTTGCTATTTTCAGAAGATGTGACTGGACCATTTCCGATCTTGGTTCAGTTAATTGTGGGTGAGCTGGAGATATATTTGGAAGTTATTTATCTCTCGGAATTTGTTATAGATTCGGTTGGAGAGAATCTTGCCTGCAAATCTGTTTAATGCTAGAGGATTTTACAGAACCAATTGCCCGAATTGGTTTTGATTTTTGCGGGCTGTCGGATCTGCACTTATTGTTGAAGTTTCCTTCCGCAATCAAGGGGGAGCGCAAGATATATGGGTTGTGCGATTTTTCGGCGAAGGGATGGCTTTTGCGAAAAGTTGATCGAAGAACTCCGGGAGGAGGCCGACGGCTACGCACGTAGGGATCAAGGGAGTTGATCTAGTCGGTTGTGCAAGGGAAGCTTGCGGGCAAGGGGAGCTTGCCGAGAATACTCCATGGGTTGGTAGAGACCACCCATCACGGTTTGTATTGAGGGGGAGGTTGTACCTCTTAATAGAATCGCGATAATTAGTGATTGTACTCATTGATTATTTTAGTGGAGTATTCTGATTTTCTGGGCGTGGCCCCGCAGATGTAGGTGTGCGCACCGAACTGTGTTACCAAGTTTCTTGTGTCACCTTGGCGTTGATGTGTGTTTAATCTTTGTGTTTTTATTTTGATTATTCCTACGTACTGAAACCAACACTCTTGCTGGCAAAGAGACAAGCTAGTTGCCGAACTTAATCTTCATTGCCAAAGTTCATCTTTGTTGCCGAAGTTCACAGCCACACGTTGCTGCCACCTTGCTTACCTTGCCATCGACCAATACATGCTGTCGACATAAACTGTGTGCTGCCATCCTATATCATCAACACAAGTTCGCCAAGCCTCCAAAGCCAACGCTAGTGGTGCTCCTGCATGCCCTAGCTGCCTAACAAGGTCGACGTTGCCGAGATCCGAGCTACCATGACGTACCCTTGTTGCCGTCGTCTTCAAACTGCCGTTGCCGCATCAAACTGCAATCCATAACCTCGATGCTGCCATGAAGAAGACGCACTGCCCGACCCTGCCATGAGGAACGTCGAAGCTGCCGTCTTCAACCTCTTACCAGCTCGCCACCTCCCGCCATTTTCCATTGCCGCAACGAGCGAGGTGGAGACACCCTACCTTGTTGCTGCCGTGTGTCCCCTCGATCTCATCAAGCTGCCGAAGTTCACTTACTTGCCATCGACAAAAGCTACTCGTCGAGTTTTGTTGTTGCTGGCCTCCCTTAGCTGTGCTTCACCGTGCCGTTGTCGTCGACCATGTCATGCTGCTATTTGAAGACGAAGCCCACACAAAGTTCCCTTCGTACCGTGAACGAGAATCTTGCTTGCGTAGGCTGACGAGGGAACAATGGCATGCAAGGCAAAATTGAAAAAGGTTTCAACAGTTGCATCTGAAGCTTAATTGGAAACGATTTTAAGAGATTGCTTTGTATACATCCCCCTTCAAACTCCAGAACACTAGAGATTGCTATACACACAGACCAGACTACTTCTCAAGTTCCCGGAGTCAGATCGAGACACCATTTGCATCAGACTAAAGCTGACGACGTGCAGATTGACAGAGACGACTACACAAACACGAACTGAGCATTTCTAAACTCTTTACTCTTTATATTCGTGTATTAATGTATTGATCCTTGTAGGAGAAACTCTACCTTTTACTTGTGACTATTTGGGATCTTGTCTAGTGGTGGTCTAGACACGAGGAACTTAACGGGTGTCGTCAAGTGAGAGCAAATATTAGGATTGATAGTGTTGAACACGGTGAGTAAGGTACTGAGCCTGGTGAGTGTAGAGACGTTGATTCTCTAGCTATCAAGGTTGTGAATGTATACTATTAATAAAATATTTGCTTTCGGGGGCTGGACGTAGGTCATTGTGATCAACCGAACCAGGGTAAATCTGTTGTGCATTTGTGTCCGATTATTATTTACCCTGCTTGTGATTATAACTGCGTGTGATATCTCGTGGGTTGCACGAGAATTTTTCATTAGCCTATTCACCCCCTCTAGGCGTAGATCCTGATCCAACAAATAAAACATGATACGTATCACATAATCAAAGAAAATCCCGCCAGTTTTACACAATAGAAAAATTTATAAAGTAGCCACATACATCAAACTTAAAAGCATCCATCATATGCCATGTTCAAGTATGCTCCCATTGTTATGTATGTTACAATAGTCGACCAACATGTCTCATGCGATTTGATTCCTGCGAATTTTCCATTGGTCCATTTGTTGGGTTTGTTCACGTATGGACAACTGTTGTGAAAGATCCATAATCGAGTCATCATGCTCATCGATAACATCGTCCTCCTCCTCAAACACATCCACATCCTCATTTAGCTGGGGGCCATGTAGATCTGCTACTTGGATATAATTATGCAACACAGTGCAGGCTAGGACGGGATCGACCTGACTTGGGAATGGATAGTGGGGCTTGGCCGGCGATATCTTAAACTTGTTCTTTAGTATTCCAAAAGTAGACTCTATCTTTGTTCGTAATGAAGAATGATTGCGGTTGAATAGCTCTTTTGTGATTTCTAGGAATATGATCGGTATGGTCCTTCAGGTGGTATCGAACGCCCCTGTATGGCGATATATACCCTGGCATGGTAGTATAGCCAGCATTGCATCGGTAATATTTTCCTACATACAGAAACATAAACCCATTATATAATCCTAAGACTTTAGAAATATTTATATGTATTATTTAGTGTACATTATGCCTATTACGATCATACATTTGAATCCCATTTGGGGGGTAATGACAATGCATCGTTCAGGACAGTAAAATCATTTGCAGATCCTTTCCACCCTGCCATTACATAAGTGAATCTTTTATTTGGCGTTACAGCTGCAAGCACATTTTGTGTCACCCCTTTACGGCCTCTAAATCAGAGAACGAGTTTAGCTGGTAGCATGGCATCGATATGTATCACATTAATGAGACCAATGCAATCCTACAAGCTCCATCAACATTGCATATAATAAATACACCGTCAATCAATATAGACTACTACCAACTACTCAGGAAAACAAAATTACCTTGAAACATGGATACCAATTAGGATTATTGACTATCTCAGGTGGAGTCTCATTTGAAACTTGCTTCATGAACATATCACGCAAGTTACAAACTGCATGCATTACTATGTTAAAGTATCGGCTAACGGTAGACCCGAACCGTATAAAATTAACTTGCATGACTCTGTTATTTGACTTGTGCCCTATGATATGCAGAAACATGGCCAACTGGTCCTCTATGGACATATGAAGAGTGTCTTTGAGAAGATCCCTTTGTCGCATTAAAGTTGCCAGATTCATGAAAGCATGTCTCCGCATTCTTAAGTAGTGTAAACAACTACTTTCACTCCCGTGAAGAATTCTCTGCATGTTGGAGTTTTTATGAAGATCACGCATATCGGATGGCTCTCTAGGTAAATGATTAACCCTACCCTCGTTGTATAGTAGGAAGTTTATAACGACTAAAACGATAGTCAACACGGCTACTGAACATGTTGTACAACCCGACTGTTCTCCTTCGTGATCCATATAAACCGAATTTGAATCAAACATAATAACATGCATAAGGTGATACATACTTATAAATTTATAAATTTATTCGATCAAGTTAAATAAATATAAACTGAAAAAATATTTGTATATGGCACTACAAAAGCACACAACACACAATTCAATTATATAATGAATTATAATCCCACAAAAAATAAAATTGAAAATCATCATAAAAATTTTGAGTCATCAGATTATTTTTATTTCATTTTCACCATGAATAAAATGATTTGAGCCCTCAGAATCACAGTGAATAAAATGAATAAAATGATTTGAGCCCTCAAAATCACAGTGAATAAAATGAACCATAGTCACACATTCCATAACAAAGAAAAATGGGGAAAAAATAATTTTAGTGTTGGAGAATTGTTGGAAGAGAATTAACCATGGCAACAAGTCATGGTGATTTATTTATAAAAATCACTTAGGCAACCCAAAAGACTAGGATACCAAAAGTCTCCACCACTTAATGTGGTGGAGTAAATGGGTGGATAAGTGGTGGGGAGGCCAAAGGCCTCCCCCTATTCACAACATTCCCCCCTTATCAATCCATTACTTTGGTCTTAGCGTATAAGGCTAAAAGGGGTGGATACTTCTGGATCCTGAGTAATTGTGTTTGCCTCGTTAAAACCTTAGCTGCGGAAAACCCAGTGGGAAAAACCAACAGCTTAAGGGAAAAGAGTGCAACACACAGGTTACTCCCCCTCATCCGTACAATCTTCAGGCTTGTAGGTCTTTCAGCTGTCTCATACCAATTCCTTTTACAAGTTTTACAAAAATACATTTTGGTAAAGATTTGGTAAAAAGATCAGCTAAGTTGTTGCAGGACTGGATCTGCTAAACTTCAATCTGCTTGTCCTCCTTTAGCTCATTGTCCAGAAAAACTTGGGAGATATGTGCTTCGTCATGTCGCCCTTGATGTAGCCCTTTTGAAGTTGAGCAATGCACGCAGCATTGTCTTCAAATAGGATAGTAGGCTCCAAATCACCGGTCTTCAGGCCCGTGGATTGAAGAATGTGGTGGACAATGGATCGTATCCAATAACACTCTCTGCTTGCTTCATGGATCGCAATGAGCTCCGAATGGTTGGATGACGTAGCTGTTGTGGTTTGCCTTACCGATCTCCAGGAGATAGCAGTACCTCAGTAGGTAAACACAAAACCTGTCTGTGATTTTGCCGTGTGTGGATCTGAAATATAACCTGCATCGGCATAACCAAACAATTTGGGGGAGGTACCTCTCAGGTAGTAAAGTCCCAGATCAATTGAACCCTGGAGGTATCGCAGAAGATGCTTTACTCCGTTCCAGTGGTGCTTTGTAGGCGCTGCACTGTGTCTGGCTAGGAGATTAACTGTAAATGCTATATCAGGATGCGTACAGTTAGCCAGATATAGAAGTGCTCCAATGGCACTGAGGTAGGGTACTTCAGGACCCAGTATCTCATCCCCCTCTTCCAGAGGCCGGAAGGGGTCCTTATGTACATCTAGTGATCTTACGACCATAGGAGTACCTAAAGGATGACATTTATCCATATGAAACTTACGTAGAATTTCTTTGTATAATTAGATTGGTGTAATAGGATTCCACCTCTCAGGTGTTCTATCTGTAAGCTAAGACAATACTTTGTTTTGCTTAGGTCTTTCATTTCAAAAGTATGTTTTAGGCTTTCAGATATCTCATTGATCTCTGCAGCAGATCCTATGAGATTTAAGTCATCCACATATACTGCTATGATGATGAATCTTGTTCCCGTTCTTTTGATAAAGATACGCGGGCAGACTTCATTATTCGTGAATCCTTGCTGTGCAAGGAAATCACCAAGTCTGTTATACCATATCTTTCCTGATTGCTTTAGACCATATAATGATCTATGCAGCCTTACAGAGAATACGTTCCGAGGTATCTCTTTCATCTCTGGGGGTAGTTTAAAGCCATCAGGAAGTCTCATATAGATATTTTTATTTATATCGCCATATAGATATGCAGTCACAATATCCATGAGTTGCATTTCTAGGCTTTCCAAAGAAGTTAGGCTTATTAAAAATCGGAATGTGATCGAATCCATGATCGGGGAATACGTATCTTCGTAATCAATCCCTGGTCTTTGGGAAAACCCTGGGCTACAAGGTGTGCCTTGTAGCGAACGATCACATTATTTTCATTTCTTTTTCTTATGAAAACCCACTTATATCCCACAGGCTTTACACCTACTGGTGTTTGGACTACTGGTCCAAAGACTTTGCGTTTCAAGAGTGAGTCCAGCTCTACTCTTATTGCATCGTCCCACTTTGGCCAATCATCTCTGCGTTTACATTCCGTTAGAGATCGTGGTTCGACGTCATCGTCATATTCAGTGACGTGAACGGCAATATCGAACGCAAAATCGTCGTCGATGACTGTGCTATTTCTGTCCAGTACCTCTCCGGTACGTACAAAATTTAACGATGTTTCTCCTATTGTTTCCTCTACAGGGGAAATAAGGAGAGGAGAAGTGGCTGGTCTGAGCTCAGCATCCTATGGAGGGATAATCTTATTATCTCCAGGAGTCTTCCTCTTTCGAAGAACTTTATCTTTTGAACCTGGTGGGCGTCCTCTTTTCAATTGAGGTACATCCAATTCTGCTACTGGTGGATTGCATCTATCTATGGGGATGTCAATTCTAGCTGGCGTATTAGCAGCAGGGACGTGTGAACGGACAATCTTCTGGTTGTCCATGAACTTATCCGACAAAAGATTGGACTGTATTCTGAATGTGAAGGATCTTCAGGATCTCATCTTCACACAGATTAGTACGCGGATCATATAGGGACAAAGACTTCTGGTCCCAACTAATGGTCTCAGTAGCTTCAAACTTCTTAGACTGTGTGCCTAGTTTAGGAAAAATTTTCTCATCAAATTCACAGTCAGCAAAACGTGCCTTGAATGTGTCCCCCGTTAAGGGTTCAAGGTATATGATAATAGAGGGCGAATCAAACCCAATATAGATACCTAGACGACGCTGAGGACCCATTTTGGTCCTCTGAGGTGGTGCTATTGGGACATATACCGTACAACCAAACACTCTCAAATGAGAGATATCCGGAGGTGCGCCATATGCAAGTTGCATCGGGGATAATGTATGACCTCCAGAGGGTCTTATCCTAATAAGTGATGCGGCATGTAAAATAGCATGCCCCAAGCATCCACCGGCAACTGGGATTGCATAAGCAATGGACGTGCAATCCATTGGAGTGTCTTTATAAGGGACTCAGCTAATCCGTTCTGGGTGTGAACATGTGCTACAAGATGTTCAACTTCAATACCCGTTGCCTAGCAATAGTCTTCGAAGACTTGTGAAGTAAATTCGCCCGCATTATCAAGACGTAGTTTCTTGATATGGTTATCGGGGAAATGAGTACGCAACCTTATTATTTGTGCCAATAGCTTTGGAAAATCTAGGTTGCGGGTGGACAAGAGGCACACATAAGACCATTTGGTTGATGCATCAATCAGTACCATGAAGTACCGAATTGGTTCACTTGCGGGGTGAATAGGCCTGCAAATGTCACCATGGATTCTCTCAAGGAAGCCAGGAGACTCTAATCCCACTTTCAGGAGGGAGGGTCTCGTTATAAGTTTTTCCTTGAAACAAGGGGGACAAGGAAATTCGCCCTTATGAAGAATCTTCAGGTTCTTCAATTTATGTCCACGGGATTCAGTGATGATGCGTCGCATCATTGCTGATCCAGGGTGACCAAGTCTATTGTGCCAGAGTTGGAACTCTGGCAGTGATTGGCACGTCTGGTGCTTAGTCATATTGGCTTCAATTGGTTGAATGTATGTATGGTAGAGACCCGACGGGAGTCCCTTGAATCGCTCGCAGATGATCTTCTGGTCATCTTTTTGACGAGTTACATACAGATACTCAACTTTATTTTCATGTCTGGTTTCTAAGTGATATCCGTTTAAACGGACGTCCTTGAAACTTACGAGATCCCTATTTGATTTAGAAGAGAATAATGCATTTTTTATTTAAAGTATTGTGTTATTTGGGAGCAATATAATTGCTTCACCAGATCCTTCGATTTTTTGGGACAGTCCTGAAATTGTGATAACAGGACCGTCATATTTATTTATGCTATTAAAATAGCAATGTTCGCGAAGGATTGTGTTCGTCGAGGCACTGTCCACTAGGCACTCATAATTCATCTATATAAGCAAAAACGAAATTTTATTTGAGTAAAATGTAGACGACATTCAAAAATAGAAGTTCGTACTAAAGCAAATAAAAGATGAAGATACATCGAATTTTAAATGCATAGATAAAGGATGATGCTCAATCGAGCAGGTCGTCGTTCTCGAAGTCTTTTGCAGTAAACATCGTTGGGGGCTGAACAGCCGCCAAGTTTGTTTCAGGTAGAGACTTCTGGCTCACCTGGTATAGATCCTAGAGGTGGCGAGGAGTGCGGCAGTTTCTGGACCAATGGCCAGTCATGTAGCATCTATGGCATTTATCCTCCCAGTTCTTCTTAGGAGTGACACTTGGTCGGTGTTCTTTCGCTTCCATGTGAAGTTTCTCTTTCCCTTATTGTTTTTGTTTGTCTGGGGAGTTGCACCTCTTGGTTGCTTCATTACAGCTTTTCCTTTGTTGTTTTTAGCCTTCTTCTTGTTTTTGCACTTCTGGGGAGAAACGTGGTGGGCTTCAGGGATAGGGGCAGTGCCAGCTGGAAGTAAATTATGAGTGGCGAGCAGTAAGTCTCGATTCTGCTCTGCCCTAAGTAGGCATGAGATCAGATCAAAGAATTTCGTGAAGTTGCGTTCACGATACTGCTGCATGAGGATTGCATCTTTCTCGTGAAACGAGGTAAATGTCTTTTCCAACTGCGTTGTTCTGTCACTTCTTCACCGTACAGCTTCAGGCGTGAGGTGATGTTATGAAGTGCAGAATTATACTCAGCGACGGACTTATAGTCCTGAAGTCTGAGATTTTCCCACTCATAACTGGCACGCGGTAATATAACATCAATTTGATGTTTATACCGTGCCTCCAGCGCTGTCCACAGTTCCTTTGGGTCCTCTACCATTAAGTATTCGGCCTTTAAGGTCCAATCTATATGTTTCCTAATGTAGATTATGGCTTTTGCCTTATCTACATCGGAGACAGTGGTAGGAGTGCTGCTGCTAGATGTAGCAGAAGCATCGGCCGCTGCTGGGGCCAATGAAGGAGCCAAAATGGACCCAAGAAGGGCCATCGAACGCAAGTGGAACTTCAAGTCCACTCTCTAACTCAGGTAATTTTTCCCTGTAGAGTCAAGGACTTCGAAATCGACGCTTGCCAATTTTGCCATTTTATCTACGCAATTTAAAATAAGCATGAATTAATTAAAATTGAAATTCAAGCATTAAAAATTAAAATAAGTAAAATGTGGGGATCAGCCAGATACCCAAATAAATACAAAGTCCAAAATCCGAATATACAGTCCGTAAACAAAAGAAAAATACAATTTGGAAACCCAAAATGGGTCCCTATATTTTCCAATTTACGCCTCCGTCTTCAGTTGTCGGTACACCAGTCTTTGGAATAAATACATATAATCCTCACTTACAAATTCTCTCAAAAAGAAAATAAAATTGCAAGGAATATAAAGGGTATCAAATTGGCTGATCCCAAAAATCACATTTTAGCTTATACAAACATCCACGCAGTTTATAAATGCTACAGGCACAAAAGAAACAACCACGCATGTATATAACACAGGCATATATTAAATGGAAAAATAGGCTAGAAAATATAATAATCTCTCGGACTACTGGAAGACGTCATACACCGTTAGGTTAGTTTACTAACGACAGAGCAGTCGCAGGATCCTAAAGATAATTATATTTTGAAAAAAATCCTAATATTCCATAATTTAAAATAATGCAATAGTGTTATAAGTTAAGTAATATGACGGGACAAGCCCATAACAAAGAAATAAAATAAATTAATAATTTGAATGGGGCTGCAGGCCCATAAATATTAATCTGTGTAATATTTCATTTATATTTGGGCTACAGGTCCATTTGCCAAAAATCAACAAAGTAAATATTGCAATAAAATCTACTAGGCTTCTGGCCATAAGAAGTCAAATTTTAAAAAAAAATTGTTAACAATTGGGCTGCAGGCCCAGTGTCAAAATTTTAATTAATACATTGAAGATTGCAATAGGAATTACTGGGCTTCAGGCCCGTATTTGGTAGGCAAAAATATATTAAGTACACAAAATTTACTAGGCTTCTGTCACATAGAATGTATATGTATTTGTGACAGATGGGCTTCAGGCCCAACATAAAGGCTAAAGATTTTATTTTAATTTAAACAGAATTAGCCTTTAAACCCATTTTTGGGTTGTTGGCGTCCCCCTGGTTTTGCGAGTGTGTGATCATGCAAGTGCAAGGTGTGCAATATGATAGGGGGCGCGAGATTTAAATATTTATAACCGAAAGCGCACGGTGTTGTAGTGTGGCTTGGAGGTCGAACACAGGGAGGCGTGGTTGTGCTTGTGTCAGAAGGGACCGAATTCACCCTATGGGTGAGCTAGCCCGAATCAATGGATGGGTTGTCACGGAATGTAGATACGGGGTTAAACAATATAAAGGGAAACCTGGGACTTCGGTTTCCACCCTATCATGTGTTCTCGCTATTACGACTGGCGGATAGGATAACGATCAGGATTAGGGTTTAATGGTGAGACGTTGCCTCTAAGAGTGATACCAGCGTCCCATGGGCCCGATATTCCGGTCGGTGCCCAGGATGATACGCCGGACTACCCGGATTCGGTCAGTGGGCATTCCCATGTCCATTAACACTGACCGACTCCGGCAGCACTAAGCTCGCAACGGTAACTCCCAACATATCATCATGTCGCTCCCGCGCGCTAGGATTCGATGTCTACGCTAAGAGCGTGAGCTATGGCTAGGGAGTCAACCGCCAAGTTTATTCCCCCTTGGCCCAACGGTCAAAGGCGGTCTTTTTCCCGCCGATGACAATAAAACACCCTGCGTAACCAATAGATTCATATTCCCTATCGATATCCTAGTCCTATGGACGCATTAGGGAGAACCCACGAAGGGGTTTCCACCAAAATCCCAGATTTGGGAACTACTCACACATTTTAGCTAAACAGCGATCTAAATGAAAATCGACCGTTAAAAACATAATCGGGCAATAGAAATGAAGTAGTAGCAATGCAATTAACAATATATTAAAGTTTCATAAAGATCTGAACACTTACAAATAACCAAAAAATTCCAGCCGTCGCAATAGAGAAAAGACAGAAAATAAAAACAGCTCTCGTTTCTGAAAACATAGGGCTTCTATATATAGAAAACGATGTCACCTGATCGGTTGAAGTATCAACCGATCGGGTGACCTGCTGCGATCTTCGGCAGTGGTCTTCAGAAACTTCACCCGGTCAGGCGACACGATCAGTTGGCGGAAGCAGCTAGTCGTTTGGATCATGCAGTCACCGGGTGAACCGATCGGTTGATAAATCAACGATCGGTTGGAAACATCGCCCAAAAGAAAGACAGTTGTGACATTTTGGCATGGTCAGCTGGCCGTCGGGTGAGCTCTCCGGGTCGTGACTTGGGGGGAAACGGTTACAGATGAACCGATCGGGTGAAGGTCACCCGATCGATGGGAGTTCAGCTTCAATTTCCCGAGAAGACAGTTGGGCTGAACCGGTCGCTGACCCAGTCGGTTGATACTCTCTTGCTTCAGCGGCTGTCCGGGTCGTGCACGCGTGCATCACCCGATCGGTTGGATGTATCCAACCGATCAGGTGGGGGCTGAAAGATAGCAATCTAGGTCGTTTAACCCCCTGGATCACACGTGACTCCTCCCGTTGTTCCGGGGACTTATGATATCTTTGTTATGTGTCCCCTATGCTGGCAAACTCCTGCAAACACGCAAAAACTTGGAGAAGTGAAAGAAAACTAGAAAATACGAGAAAACGGATACGAGACGGCGAAAAATAACGGAAAAACACAAAAGAAAACGTGCGTGAATATATAAAATATAAACGCACGTCAAAATCCCCCAAGCTGAACCCTTCCTCGTCCTCGAGGAAGACGAGCGAGAGTAGGAGCTCGGAGGGAGAAAATAGAGGGGAAGAGAGAAAAATAGAACTCTAAATCCTAAATCGCCCGTCAGGGCCAACAAAATCAAAAACACCACACCAAGCAAGCAAACGCAAATCACAACACTAAACCCAAGGAAACAAGTCCAGACAAGTATCGTGGGCCCACGCGGTGAAGCACGAGTGAGTGTGGTCGTGTGCTAGCAGACGGTGTTGCTATCTCCATTATGTTATAAGCTCCATATACACAAGTCCATGAAAAGACCCAAATATCGATTCGATTTGAAATAAGCAGTGAATATAAGGCTCAAGCATGCATGAGAGGAAAGTGAGAATCGAAACGTATCATGTGTCAGGGACTCCACAGCTAGGGACTCGGACATCACCACACTATTGCCTAGATAATAGTTAGAAATTCCATATTCCAAGTGTTTTCGAAAGCGATGGGGGGTTGAGATGATGTGGAGTAGAACACTCAGTGCAAATTCTCGCCTTCCCTTTATTCTTGGTAGGTAGGAAAATATTCACACACATTTTTTGGGGTTTTGGATATATGTATTTTTTTGTGCTTTTGGCTATACATATGTATTATTTATTTTTTCTTTTCTTTTCTCTTTTCTCTCTTTTTTTGGTTTTTCTTTTCTCCCTTTTTTTGGATTTTTGGATTTTTGGGCTATACACTTGTGTACTCCCCCCCAAGTGGGAGAACGATACACAACGAGGGGATCTGCACCAAGTAAAATAAAAAATAAATCGGATTCTAAACACTTAGGCAAGGGAGATTTTCCTCGCTAATCAGAGCGTAGGCTAAGTGGGTTATCCTAGTCCTAATTGTGGAATCCCGACACATGCGAAATGAGGCATACGATATATATATATATTCATGCATACAGAAGCAGACATGAGGAGTAAATACCGCATATTCAAATCGAAGCATGATAATCTAGGGGTCATTCATGGACAGGTATATAAATCAAAATCACAAAGTAGAAGCACACAGTAAGCTAGACACGACACACGACTCACAAAAAGATTAGTGGACCCACGATGCGTGAAATGCAAGAGGACTCGGCTTCATAGGGTTAGTGAATGCTAAGAGGACTCGATGTGTGTGTGAGTTTTGTGGCAATTCATCATACGGGGTCATTTATAGGAGAAAGAGATAAAAAGAAGAAAATAAAAAATAAAAACACGATGAAAACGTCTCAAAAACGAAGAAAAAGACGCAAATAACGCACGAAGTGCGACTCCCCCAAGCTGAAACTTGCATTGCCCTCAATGCAATAAAAGTGAATAAGGGAGGGCAAAGAAAATGGGGGGGGGGGGGAATACGCACCGACACAAAAAGAAATGAAAAACAAGAAAAACACACATACGAAAAAGGAAAATAAAGAAAATCACAGAACACGACATATAAATGGAAAATAAAAATAGAAAATCACACAACACGACATATATAAACAAACACACATAGAAAACATCACAGACAGCACACAGAAAAATTGACTTCCCCCAAGCTAGACGTGACAATGCTAGTGAAATGATATGATCATGAAACTGCAGAGATATGCAAGGGGGAGGTCTGAAAACAAAATGGAATCAAAAAGCAGGAGAGGAATCGTCCTCGTCCTCCTCGGTGGAAGATGTGGGGGATGCGGGGGAGTGGGCGGGAGAGGTGACTGGTGTGCGAAGAAGTGGAGAAAGTGGTCGAGGTGATGGATCGGTGAGTGTGGAGGTGTGAATGATGGGTGGAGTAGTGGTGGTGATGGTGAGTGGGAGTGAAAGGGCGACCAACGTGGTGGTAGATGGGGTAGAAACGGCGGTAGATGGGGTGGATACGGCGACAGAAGAGGATGGTGGGGGAAGTGATCGCGATCGCACCTGTAATTTCGTGTGGTGCACTTCTGGAGTGACGGAAGTGGAGGGTGGTGGATCTGTGGGGACGACAGTGGAGGGAATGGAAATGGTGGGAGTAGATGAGGTGGTGGGAATGGAAGTGGTGATATGAGGGGATGATCGCTGGGGGGGTGATGGTGGAGGTGAAGAATGTGATGGTGGTGGGGAAAATCGTCGAGGGGGTGAAGGTGGTGGGGAGGGGTGTAGTGTGGGAGAAGGTGGTCCGTGGACGTGAGTGAGAATGCGGAGGATGGTGGCCACATCTCTCTCAAGTGCGAGGAAACACGGGTGAGCGAAGACGGAAGAGGATGGGACTGAGGAGGTAGAGGAAGAAACGACAGCGCATAGTGAAGCCAGCTCAGTCTCGAGACTGAGGCGAGCGGATGTGGCTCGACGAAAGGAGGAGGATGAGGTAGTATGGACCGGAGGGGTGGTGACAGTGGTGGTGGGGACAGAAGAAGGGACGGCACTACTAGGCCCAGCCCCGGGGTCTCCACGGGACGCAGGAATGTCCTGCTCGCCTAAGTGGGCGGCAGGGGAAGGTGGTCTGGGTGCGCCCGGGATAAATGGAAGACGTAACCCCCCCTAGAAAGTCAGGATCGGGTGGGAATGTCCAATCTGTCATAAGCTGGATAGTCATACGAGCGGGGTTGGGCAGAATGGTATATGGAGCAGGGGGTGTCTGTAGTGGAAAGTGAAACGGCCATCGGGGCAGGGCTTGATCATGTGTATATGCCGCAGGACGTCAAGATCGAGACGTGTAGGTCCTGCGGCAGTAGGTAAATCTCGGGGGATGACAATATTAAACTGAGGATATGAAGTTATGGTAGTGATAAGGCCCCCACAACAAAGCTTGCCCTTGTCGGCGCGGCTAATCTCAAGTAGCTTGTGAACAAGCCAAGCACCGGCATGGATGGGGACAACAGGGGCCATAAAAGAAATCCGTTCATCACCACGAACAAAACGGAAGGTAATGGCCCACAAAATGAAAAGATCAGGGATGGTCACGGTACCTGACTCATCCCTGGGGAAGAATGTGGAGGATATGATTCAGTGGGCCAGACGGAATATGGGGTGAATGATGGAGGAGGCCTTGGCCTTACCTTGGGGATAGTGAGCGTATAGGGTGAGGCGGAACCAAAATTGATCGACGTCAAATTCGGGGGGATACCCGTAGGGACGGATAGCATTGTCCCCAAGGATGGGGAAACCAAAGATGTTATTAATGGTATTCAGGGTGGTGCGAATGGTTTTGTTACGGACGTGAAAAATGACGATCGACCCCGACTCACAGACAAGTGATGATAAAAATTCAAGTGTGAGGGTGGGGTAGGATACCGCGGTGGCGTTTAGGAAGGCTAACCAACCCAAATTAGTGAAGAGAGTCTCGACCTTGGTGAACACACCGAGATCGATAAGCGTTTGGGCATGGGCAAATTTGGTCGATATATGCCCCCGTGCATCAAGTCTATGATAAAAATCTTTTTGTTCTTGATTCCTAAAGCGGTAGCCATGCGGGTCCATCAATGGGTCCTCAACTGGGATGATAGGTTGGGGTTGGGGCTGGGGTTGTGCAGACTGTTCAGGCTGTGCAGGAGGGGGCGTGAGTGTAGTGGACGTGTGGTCTTGCGTATCTTGCGAGACGACCCCTCCTCTCGCATGATACCCTTACCCTTATCTTGATCCCGGGCCATGTGAGTGTGTGTGTGTGTGTGTGTGTGTGTGTGTGCAAGATGCGATGAATGCACACGAACACAGGCAATCGAGCAAAATAGCTAAACTAGGGCAAAAATTTAAAATGTAGCTAAGGAGCGAAGTTACCCAGTCGAGATGAAGATCCTTGCTCGGAGATGTCCCAACACAGTGCAATGGGATGGAGTGTGAAGCCGCGGCGTTTTTTTCAGCAAAATTTCGAAATGGGGGGGAAGTGGGCGAAAACTAGGGTTTTTGAGCGGTTAAATCGAAGATGGATAGAGGGAAATCGATGGAGGGAAGGAGATGGAGAGTGGAGGGATCGATCTTGGGGGATTTGTGGTCGGTTGAGGGTGGATCGTCGCCGGTTGGAGGAAGAGGAAGTCGAAACGACGAGGAGAATCGAAATCGGGTGAAGGGGGAAATGAATGGGTGAGGGTGGAATATTTATAGGGTTTAAGTCGAACCGATCGGGTGAAAACTCACCCGATCGGTTGATTATTAGGTCGAAAAACTTTGCTAAAAAGAGGCTACAGGCAAACCGATCGGTAGATAACTCAACTGATCGGTTGGCCGCTTCACCGTTTTCCCGAGAATTCAGTACAGCCCACCCGGTCGGTCTCCCGACCACGCTTCATATCAACCGATCGGTTGATCAAATCCCAAATTTTCCGAGACTTCAGCCGTTCCCACACGGTCAGCCACCCGGTCTCAGCTTGCTTCACCCGACCGGTTCGCTGGAGAACAGATACGGCCTTTGTCTGATACGTCTCACCCGATCGGTTGAGCGATCACCCAATCGGTTGAGGGCTTGTTTTCTGCAAAAATTCACAAATGGCCTAAGTCTCTCGACGGTAGTTCCCGCGGCTGGATTTATTTATCAAAATAAGAAAAATAAAGCTAAAAATAATCCCGAAAACAAAGATAAAAGTTTAGAGCATGTGTTACCTCCCATGAAGCGCTTTTGTTTAACGTCGTTTGCTCGACGCCCGTAGATGATCTTCAAGGTGGACGGGGGTGATGCCCTAAGATCGGCATCGCTTCAGATTCTGAGTTGGTGGCCTTTGGTGTCGTCGGTGGTGACAAGTAGACTTGCTCGTCGACTCTCCCTTCGTTGACGGGATCCGGGGGCTTCTCCCTTATATTGGCGTCTACCGCCACTCGTTTCAAGATTTGGATCTCGTCTCCGGTGAGCCCCATGGGCTCCTTTTTCTTTCTCCTTGTCGGAGGAGACTTTTGGAATCCGGGAGGGATTGTATGTGACGGACCCGCTTGCTCAGCAACTTCTTTCTTCTTCAGGCCGATATGTTTTTCTAAGTCCCCCAAGCTGTCGGGGGGATTCCTTGAAAGAATTTCCCAAGCCCCAGCTTCAGCTGATCTCTCTTCCTCTAAATCCAGTATATTGCACCCTTACTCATCGGGAGGATGCTTCATGGACAACCCCAAGTCAAACTCCACCTTTTCGTTACCGACATCAAGGGATAGCTTCCCTTTCTTCACATCTATTAAAACGCCGGTGGTGGCCATGAAGGGCCATCCAAGGATGATGTGGGTTTGCATATCTTCAGGCATGTCCATAACGACGAAGTCCACTGGCACATGCACCCCACTTACGTTGACAGGTAGGTCATTTACAACCCCCACCGGATATTTGACCGATCGGTCTGCAAGCTGTAGGGTCATACCGGTGGGCTCCAGGTCGCCCATCCCTATCCTCATATATAGTGACAGGGGCATTAAACTGACGCTCGCTCCAAGATCGACGAGCGCGCGATGGATCTTTACCTCCCCGATCGCGCAAGGGATAGAGAAGCTCCCCGAGTCTTTAAGCTTAGGCGGATTTGCTCGCTAGATGAGTGCACTACACTCTGCCGTGAGAACTACCGTGTCCTTTCTAGAACCCTTTGTCACCAAATCCTTGAGGAATTTCGCGTAGGAGGGTATGGTCTCTATAGCTTCAAGAAATGGGATTTGTAAGCTCAGATCCTTGACTAAAAGCGAAGAACTTGTCGTATTTTTCATCTATCTTTGCTCGGGCAAGTCACTGTGGAAATGGCACAACGGGCTTGAATACTTTGAGGCTCCCTTCCTCGTCCTTCTTCTTCTCCTCTTCAGGGACTCCCTCCGGAGTTGTAGTCTTTGGCGACGAAGCACTGTTGTCATTGGATTTTTCAATTGGTCGCTATACGACCAACAGTGCTTCTGGTTCCTTGGCAGTCACTCTTGTGGGGATTTGTGTTCCGCTTCTCAAGACGATAGCAGACACATTTGCATGCTCGTGCGTGAGTGCCAAAGTCTGGTTTGCCCCCCTTGGGTTCACTTCCGGTTGTGGCGGCAATAGATTTTTACGACCTTTGAAGGTTCGCCACCTGTAACCCCAGCTGGGTTACTTGGTCAGTGAGAGCCCTCTGCCCCATTTCCAGCTTCAAATTTATCTTCTCCTGGTTCGAGATGTACTGAGTCAAGAGGGACTCAACCGGGGAGATAGTACGCTGCTGGCCGTATGGCTGCTGTTGCTGCTGCTGCATGGGCTGCTGGTTCCTTAGGGGGTACTGTTAGTATGACTGTGGGGGCTGCTGCTACTGAAACTGTTGCTGCTGAAACTGCTGCTGTTGTTGCCTAGGTGGCTGATATACTTGTGGTTGCGGTTGCTGAAAAGGCGCCCGGTAGCTAAGATCGGGGTGGTTTCAGTTATTTGGAGAGTAGGCCGGATTGGAGCTAGTCTGTGGTGGATATGGCGTATTTCCCGTAGGATTGTAGAATAGTGCGCTCGCTTGGTCCAACGGTGGTGTGATGTCACCACCCTAGAAGTCCACCATGACTTCTGCTTCCAATGCCGCAATTTGTTGTGTACCGGCACCACCGGCTCCTACCATCAGCGCTGAGATCTGGGTCGACAGCAGGTCAAACTTGCTGGATAATTTGTCGACGTCCTCGACCCTGTGGATACCCCCAGATCTAGGTGTGGCTCTCTCGTCACACCACCGCTCATTGTTCAATGCCATGTTTTCAAGAATTTGTCCGGCATCTTCTTCACTCATAGACATAAAGGACCCTCCAGCCACCGCGTCCATCAAAGACTTCAAGTCGTCCCTCAATCCATTATAGAACAGATTAATTATCTGCCACTTCAGAAGCTCGTGATGAGGGCATCTCTGCTGCATTTCTTTGTATCTCGTCCAAGCTTCATGCATGGACTCGTGGCTCTCCTGGGAGAAGGAGGAGATCTCACTTCTCAGCTTCATGGTCTTCCCCGGAGGAAAGAACTTCGTTAAGAATGCATTCGAAAGCTTCTCCCAAGTGTTGAAAGTGTTCGGGTCCTTTCCCCTTAGCCACTGCTTGGCCTTATCCCGCAGAGAGAATGGGAATAGCTTCAGACAGATTGCTTCCGCTGTGACACCATTTATCCAGAACGTGTCACACTTCTCTAGGAAGGAGTCCAGATGTTCAATAGGACTTTCCATGGGTGCCCCAGAGAATTGATCCTGCTGGATCCACGTCACTAAGGACGGCTTAAGCTCGAAGCTCCGTGCCGTAATAGCAGGAGGTCGGATGGCGGAGGTGGACTCGATGGATGGGATCGAGTACTCCAGCAGGGACTTATGCGGTGGGGTATGTAGTAACCATGTGCTATGAGGGATAAATACTAGAGGGCGGTGAATAATGTTTTATAGAATTATAAGGAATTTACGCCAAATAAAACACTAATTAACCAACAAATGCGGAATGAAATAAATGATCAACAACCCAAGGAAGAATGCAAAGCTAACATGCAATGTACCCTGGTTCGGTGCCACCCAAGTCTCCCCGACTTGTTCCTGGTGCCCTAATCCAGCAACACCCAGATCCCCTCCGGATACTCTAGTAAAACCACTAAAGCTTCCCTTTAGCCCACTTGCGGAAACCCCACAAGTGCAATCGACCTACAATCGATGTCCGTGTATCCCACAACTCGAGAACACGCAAATACCTTAATCCCACAATTTGTGATTAAGCACACTCTCACAAACCGAGAGCAA
>JAULAV010005306.1:0-25014 GCA_030789695.1 Scilla litardierei | reverse complement strand
ACTTAGTGCACAGATTGATAACGGATATGACTTTTTTCTACGTGTGTCATGTAATCTGCACACCATACAATAGCGTTATCAAGTCAAACCCGGGATGGGAGACCCGGCTTGGATTCATTCGATGCTTATACTAAAACATGAGAGATACGAAATATAGGTATAGAATAGAATGCGATTAACTCCTCCTTTGAAGGTGTGGATTTATATAGATTTGACCGGAAGTTATTGTGATCATTTCGCGTGTAAATTGGGCTCCTGAGCCTTTACGTGCAAGGGGGTTGCTATCTGCACCACAGTACCTTGCAGTGCATCACTTCGATGTGATGTTAAGTCTCATCGAAATGGCATTTCTTGCCTTTTTCGACAAGGTACTGCGGTGCAGAGAGTCCACCTCTTACTGCTAATGATTGCCCATGAGCATGTCATGCTCCAAGCGAACTAGTTCTGTGCGAGCAACGCTTACAAACACTAATACATTTCTTCTTCCATGGGCATTTGGCCATCAATGACAAGAGGGGGGGGGGGGGGGGGGGGGGGGGGGGGGGGGGGTAGACTGTCCCTTTGTCCTGTTGACCCAGTCAAACTGACACACACAATGCCAGTTCTTGGGCTCAGTCATGTGGATCTTTAATTAGTACTTTGGTGGAGAGAGAGCTCCCCTTCACCAAACGAAGCAATCCTTTGTTTATTATGATCAGAAACCCATGGGGGGTGCACAAATCCGAAGTCCACAGTCAAGCTTTGTTTGTTTTAGCATCATTTTATTACTCCATTGCTGTGGCAGGGCCAGCAACAGTCCTGGGAGCTCTCCCCTCATTCCCATGGAGTTGCCCATCTCTTTGGACCAAACAATATGCTAAACATCATCTTGTTTCTTTGACTGCTTGGGTACATGATATGAATTCAGAGCTTACCTCATCATCACTGTATGCATGCAGTCGTTGATAGTCGTAGAATATGATGATCCAACTTGAAAGCGAACAGACCAGAGCTCACTGAATCCATGTATGACACAAATCTTCCCCTTTTCTTGCCATGCGTGAGATTCTCGCAACAATGCTCGGGGTTCTCAGTCTCAAATTTCACGGTCAAAAAACAATGCACTCAGTTTTTATTTGATGATGCAAACACCAGGCAACAACAACAAAAGCAGAGCCACTTCATTCCCAATACTGAAAACCAAAGTCACTATATGCACTCTTTTAATGGCAAAACACTCGATCTCAAAATCTCTTCAGTCGACTCAGAGACTCTCAAAACAGCATACAAAGCATCAAAAAAAGGGGCAAAAACACTCGATCCACCCAAACAACAAGGGGCTACTTGCAAACGTATGCCTCTTGGGGGTCCATCTTTGGCCTTCTCTCTGCCATTTATACTTCATATCTGTCAGCTTTCAATCTTTATATAAAAAAACACTTTTGGCTATATTTTTTTCCCACCCCATCACTCTCTCCTTTTTACAGCAAGCAATAGAAAGAACCCAATCCTCAAAATCCAAATCAATCCAAACAAATCAAATAAATCAAACCAAGCTATATTTTTTTCTCGTGGTTATTATCCAACTGCAGTCTCCTCCTCTTGTTGCTTCTCGGGCGATTTATACAGTTTCTTGACCCTTCACTTTCGGTCATCATAGCGTAGCAAGAAAACACATGCTCCTGAAATTCGATTTAAAGAATATGAACTCGACGAATAGCTTACATCAACAAGACAAATTGCGACCAAACTCACAGATTCCAAGTTCGCGCATGGGGAGAAAATGCCCAACTTAGACTCCACCGATCGTTTGTTTAGTCCCCGGTTCGATGCAGCCAAAACAGCCGCCGCTGCTATAGTGGACGCCCGATGCTCCACTAAATTAACATCTGCATCCAGACACCAACCAAAAACAATATATAAATAAATAAAAATTATGCGAGGAACTCTGCAAGAATATCACATACCATCAACAATTGCAAAGATGAACCCAACGGACTTTGACACGAGCTCCTTCGATTCGTGACCGATCTGAAGCCTCGATGTGAAACAGCTCAGATAGGCAAACGGGGTCACCGAATCCATCCTCCACTCCAATGTGCTCAGCACGAGCAGCTCCATCCTCTGGATCGTGTTGCCGTCGAACTTGCGGCCCTCCGACTGATATTCGGACAGCGCCGGCACGGCGCATTCCTCCATCTTCGCCGCCAGCGATAGGCAAGCGATCGACAACAGCCGAACGACCCAAGATTTTTCCTTCTGGATGTTCAATGTGAAACAGAAACCATGGTCACTTCAAAGAAAAAATCCAGAGCTTGATTGGGGTTTTTGTTTGTCTACATACTTCCATGCTTCGTTGCGTCAAGAACCGATCGTAGTAGGTGATGGCGAGATACGCGGTCTGGTGGCTGAACCTGAGGCAAGTTGCGGTCTGGTGATTCGATTGAGAGGAATGAACCACTGGAAATCGTGAGAGATTTTGGATGACGAAACCAGAGGAGGACTGAAGTACTTACTTTCATTATCCACTGGATTGCGTCGGACCGAGCCCATTTCAGCCAGCTGCAGAACTTATCGCAGTGCCTCGCCTCGACTAGGCACGTCTCTTTTGAGACCAGCGACTCTATGTACTCATCTTCTGACCCCAAAGGATTGGAGTGCCCGTGCTCGACGTCGCGCTTTGGATCATCGTCGTCGTCATCGGTGTCCAAAATAGTTTGGTCCTCGTTGCAAATGAGGGTGGAGATTGAAACAGAGCAGTCCCAATCCTCCATTGAAATCCAAGCCCCTACTTGATCTTTCTTGTTGTTGTTCCTTATCCTTTTCTTAAAGGATAAGGAGCAGAGGGAGAGGGAGAGAGGGAGAGAGGATGGTTGCCTAAAGTAGGGTCTTAAAGAGGTTACTAAACAGTGGCGATGTCTTTATTATGTACTGAAAAATGTCTTATGAAATTCACGTGACCTTCATTGTTTGGCTTCACATATGCACACCCATCAATCGGACTGGACTGGACTTGATCAGTAATGGATCTAGAGAACCAGGCTCTGTAGTGCTAATACACAGAGAGGCTCATTTTGTCTATCAGGTTTTTTATTAGAAAAGGATTATTTACTATGGGAGGGTGAGGGCTAACGATCAAATTGAAGGGGTAGATGCTGGTAGGACGTTGGTACGTTGCAATAACTCCCCAAGATCCAAACATCGCACAAAATCCAAAACCAACACGTTACCCTGCGACGATTTTTGGCATTTTATATGGTACAATAATTGGAGCGGGGAAAGGCCCCCCCAAGGCTTGAGGGGGAGGGATTTCCTCGCCTGTCTCATGCACTGTTTGCTTCTTTAGTCCCTCTCAATCTTGAGGTCTTGTACAAATCGTATGTAATCCGATGTTAACTACAGGAGTGCTGACTCAGTTTGTGCTAATTCATGATTTAAGTATTAGCACTCGCCAAATCTCGTTGTTAGCATTAGTTAGTTTCATATATACGTCAATAAGTTCCACTTTGAATTTTATTTTTTGAAGGTTCGGTCCTCGTGCTGTCCTTCTCAAGGAAAAAAGCCTGATTGGTTCGGCAACAGGCAATAGCCCTCTTTTTTAATCAAGATGAAGATGGGGAGTGAAAACACTTGACCCTTGATACCGATAAATTCAAATCTGCTTGCATCAGACAGGCCTCTTTTGGGCTCCGTAGGATTCTCCGGCTTCTTCCGGTTCAAATAGAACTCCGAAGTTGAGCGTTTGGGCACCCATGTGTTCCCCCTCCAGCTGTGTAAGGTCGATGATTCTTTAATGAATAGAGAGAGAGAGAGAGAGAGAGAGAGAGAGACCCGTTTTATTTTTCAAACAAAATCTCATTTTGCCAATTGGGTAATTTTTGCAATCTGTTCAAGAAGAGAAGATTTAATGTTAGCAGTCTGTTCAAAAAGAGAAGATTTAATGTTAGCAATAGCAACTGCAACTGTAATTAGTGGTTATAGTGAAACCGAGCTGTTGTCCTGAAATTGTTTCCGTTTCATTCCTGGAACCAATAGTCCCCTGAGATAAAAGCTGCATTTTCGCAGAATTTACAATTTTTGTAAATTTCAGAATTAGCCATTTATAAACATTTCATGTGGAGCTTGCTTGCTGATTAAACACAGCATTGCATTAAACAAATTTGACACAGTAGGCCGCAACCAAACACAAGAAAATAGAACAATGTATGCTTTTATGATACTGCATATATATGCCCCCATCACATAAAATTTAACGAGGAATATGGACATCCGCTGGATAAGCAGGAAATTTCTCATTGGGGTTCGTTAAAAATAATCTACTCTCCACCATTTTTTTGGTACAACCGGACTCATTCATTTTGATCTTCATATGCTAGAACGTAAAATACTAAAATATTTTGCTAAATGCATTTTCACTGTCAGCTAAAACATGCACAATTTCTTTGCCTTTGCCTGCAGGATATAGCATCATCAAAGAGAAGTCTCTAATTGACAAAACCTTGATCAAAAGCGATTGCATTTAGCGGCGACGAGGAAAAAAAAACAATGGTGGATGTCTCTTGGGGAGCCTTGAATCAGTCCCAAATCCTGCAGCAGAGAGTCAACAAATGAGCAGTGAGTGGGGATCACACAGAAATCCAATACCTGAAAGTCCTGGCCCCATCTGTTAGCCCGAGACTGCAAACTCTCTCATACACATAATTTAGGGACCATGTTCTCTGTCCTCCACCAAACACTTTGAAATAGCAACAATCCATCATTCAACCCTCCTATTATTAGGAGCTAATCTGTTTTCTGCCAGGTCCACGTCTCACATCAATTGTTAGTTATAGGGGGACACTTGGCCTATTCAAGCATCATATTAGGTACTACTTTATTGATGGGTGAACCTGAAAGATCTTGGATTAATCTCAAGATTAAAACATCCACTGTTGATCACCGAAAAATCTTGTCTATGATGTTTTAGACAAGCCGAGGTTAACACTGTTTTATCTTATGACATGATATTGAATTAATGAGAGAGAGAGAGAAATTGCTCTGTGTAGACATGCACACCTAACTTAGCTCTGCACATCCATTTAAAACCTCATCTAGGCCTCCGGTTAATTTCGAAAAAATTTCTGGGTTGTTGTACACCTTATGGATGATCACCATACCAAAAATCAAGTGAATCTAATGCTATTTGACCCTCCATCTACCTGTTACAAATTCTATGGTTTGAGAACAAACTTTTTGCGAAATCAACCTGTCTAAATGGAGTTTTAAGAGGACCAATTTGATATTAAAAAAGGGACTATTATTGTGGAAAGAAATCTATGCCAGAAAATAAAAGAAAGACTTCAAAGATTGAAAGGCAAATCATTGTTTCCAGGATGAAAGTCTTGCACCTATAGTTGTGTAAAAGACAATGTGAGAGCCACAAGCTTGCAACCACTGCCTGTGGATTGCTTGAATTGGGAGGGAGATGCTATTTTTAGAAAGGAAAGGATCATGGAGGATTGATGAGAGAAATTCCAACATCTCCATTTCATTTTGAGGCTGATGTGAGTGATGAGAGAAATCAAGGGTTTGGTGAGAAATGTGTTAGGTTTCAGCGTTGCCAAACCATGTGATGATTGTCAGGCTCAAAAAGACCCACTCGGTTGCCATCCTTCGGCCTTCATAATCTTCTACACTGCGGTTTCTCTTTTTCTTATGGCTCTTTAATGCAAATTAAAAGGGAAAGAAATTCAGCCAACTGGTTGTCAGTGTCAATGGGTCCTCCATCTGGCAACTTGGTGTCTCTCCATCCCCTCAGAAAACATATTCAAACATGAAGAGAAAATGGTACAGTGGTTCAATAAAAGAAAAGGCTAGCCTTTAAAAAAAACGCAGCAGCAATACTAGCCAATTTGCTTACATATTCCATTTCCCTCCCGTGTGAGAGTTTGAGGGTTCGATTCATGCTTTCCGATCGATGTATTAAAAAAAACAAAAAAAAAACAGCAACATTGGAATAACAAACCGGTATTGTACACAACAAACTAGTATGTAGCATGTGAACTACCACGTATATGTCCAATATATAGCTCTTGATCCTTGACGACCTCCTAGATGATGCACTCTTGCTCCTCGATTCTGCATATGCTAGACAAAGGACAGTTAGGGAAGGTTGCAACATCGGCGTATGAACTAAAACTCTCTTACGATCAAACCCGTTGTTGAAAATATACTGCAAAATCTAACATGTGCATGTTTTCCAAGATCAGACCAGACGTCTGATGCATGTGCACCAGACATCTGATGCCTTGGTGGTTCTCCAGCTTGACGGGGCAGCCTGACGTCAGGTGTTCAAGGACCAGACGTCTGGCGTGTCAATCGTGTTAGCCAAGCAAGGGCCATCAGACGCCTGGTTCTTTCTCACCAGACGTCTGACTTAGGGCCAAAAGTCTGGGTGGACTTCACCAGATGATTTAACAGTCGCCACCCAAAGCACCCAACTTACTGGTGAATTGTGCCACTTGTTCAGTGATTTATCAAGGCGTCAGGACTTCATCTCCCAGACGATTGAACATGGGGTCAGATGTCTTGAAGGAGAGCTCCAGACGCCTGGCAACTGTCGACCTAGTTTATTCTTCATGCAGATGTCTGGAGGTTATTTCCCAGACGTCTGACTTCAGGCCAGACGTTTGGACAGAAACCTCCAGACGTTTGATCGTCGACTGCTCTGTTTTTTTGAAGCTGATCTGTGGCCATTGGATTGAGCGGTTGCTCAATCCAATGGCCATGATCTTTGCATCTCCTGGGGGGTCTTTAAAGCCCGGCTTTGGAGATGTTAGATCATGCTTTTACGAGGGCTTTGAAGAACTCGAAGCTAAGTTGTTGAGCATTAATTTGAGAGAGCTTTGAGGAGAGCTTAGAAGAGATTAGACCGAAGAGAAAGCTTAGGTCTTTTGAGATTTATTGGGTTCTTGGGTCTTCTGTGTTTTTCTCTCTACTTTTTCTGTGTTAGTTGATAGCGATGCTTAGATTTTCTCCAAGTTATTACTCACTTGAGGGTGAAGAAGAAGTCGGTGTAAAATCTTGTATTCTCATATCAGATAGTGGATCGTCTCAGATGCTGGAGTAGGTCAAAGATTGACGGAAACATGGTAATTGTTGTGCCCCATTTACTTTCTGCGTTTATTGGGTGAAGCTCCTCATTTGCTTTCTTTGCTCCCGCAAGTTCCGGATTGGTGTGAGAATTTTTGTTGTTGTGGTGATCCGAATTTTTGCAAGTTCTATTTCCTAGCTAGCTATAAGATTTGCTAGTCCCGCGGAGATCTTTTTGCAACACCCGCCATCTCCCTCAAAAGCTATATGTATGCAAGTGCAAGTAAATGTATGATGGTCGCGGTTAGGGTAGAATATTGTAAACATAGAATTACACGCCTGTTTATAGTGGGGACACATGGGATATTCATGTCCCCTTTTGAACTCTAACGTTATTCCTCTTGTTCCAGACTTCTACTTCAATTAGGATACTCAATTTCGGTCGGTAACCATCCTAGATCGGGCTTTTGGCCCAATTCTACTCAAATGGGCCAAAGTCCTCCCATGGTTGGGCCGAATCACCCGATGTCCAAAGTGGGTCATTGGAATCAAAGCCTAACCCTCGCGCCCATACATTTATGGCATACCAATTACTCACTTAATCTTTTACTTTCATTTTCTTCAACATTAAAACACCTTTCAATTGCAAGAATTTCCAAGCCTCACGTCTTTTTCAACCAATTCCACTATAGATGAAGTAAGTTCTTATCTGTCAACCTTTCAATTCCTTCATTCCTTCATTCCTTGGATGACCTCTGTCAACTCCCATATGATACATTGTTTATAATTTCAACGAGGAAGTTCGAGAGACAACAAGATGTGCCTTCCTCTTCTATTATCTTATACATGGTTGAAATCATAGATAGTTCTAAATTTGAAGATGAAGGTAACTCCTAGTGAACCCTAGGCTCATCCTAGGGAACCATAACATACAAGAAGAAAAAGTAGTCGTCCGTCAAGATATAAAGGCTCTGGTTAGTTTGATGAGGAGCTAGCGCTCTCTTGACTATTGAGTCAATCCATGTATTTTTGGATGATGAGCTAACATTGTTGGGGTTTAAATATGAGCGCACAACTCATCAATCTCCACATTGGTATGATATTGTCCACTTTGGACCTTTACAAGGCCCACATGGTTTTGTTCTTGGGCTCTTCCCAAAAGGCCTCATACCAATGGAGATTCAATTCCATATTTTATAAACCCCACATCCCTTTATCTAGCCGATGTGGGACTGTTTAATATCTTACCGTCTCAACCTCAAACATAGTCGCACATAGTCATCTCTTGACTAATCAACTTGATCAGTTCATCTTGATCAAACCGATCCCATACTCGACTTGATAGCTCACTTTGCTCAATTCAGACTCATCTTGAACTGTGTGGAAGAGGACACACATTCACATCGACTTCATTGTGTGGAAGAGGAAACATGAAACTCACATGTCTAAAAGGGCCACATCATTAACCGATCAATTTCATTTTTCAACGGATGACACATCTGCTCGATCGAGTCACATCTTCACTGCACATGAGCAGACGCCTTACGTGAAGTCCAAATCATACTTGAGAGCTCAATTCTACATGGCATTCGGATCCTTATGGCAACCGTGGCAGCTCTCGATAGTACCCACTCTGCACGATAGCTCCTCAATTCCACATCAGCCAAGTTAGGGATCTGGTGCTGATACCACTTGTTGGGGTTTAAATATGGACGCACAACTTATCAATCGCCACACTAGTATGATATTGTCCACTTTGGTCCTTCACAAGGCCCACATGGTTTTGTTCTTGGGCTCTCCCCAAAAGGCATTATACTTATGGAGATTCAATTCCATATTTTATACCCTCTCAAATCCCATTGTCTAGCCGATGTGGGACTATGTTTGATATCTATCATCTAATAATATGCGAGTGCATGAATGAAAGTATAAGGCAAATCAAAGAGCACTCAAAATTTGGAGAGTTCAACCAAGGCATAACACTCAAGGGAATCAACAGAAAGAGCTCAAAGATTAAAGACTACATCAAGAAGTTCAATGTAATTATATTTTTTTGATTAGATTGTTAAAGCATTAGTTGCAACTTACACATACTTAAGAATTCTTCAAATAAGTTTTCAAATTGTTTAGCATTTTTTTTCAAAACATTCTTAAGTTTTTAAAAGCCAAAAACAATGTTTTATAGTATAACTCGTCGACCAAAACAGACACCCAATCGACTAGAATAGACACACAGTCAGCTAGCTAGATCTGAAAGTCATTGGCTAGTAGCATGTCAATCTAGTCGACTAATGTAAATGAACTAGTGGACTAGCTCATGAGCTAGTCAACTAGTAAGTATGCAATAGTCGACTAGTAATTACAGAGAGCAAACAACCGCTTGACATGCCTAGGCTAGTCGACTAGAGCTTTCACCTAGTCAACTAGCTGAACCATTAGTCGACTAGGAAGACAGATGTAGTCGACTAGTAAGTATGCAATAATCGACTAGAAATTACAGAGAGCAAACAACCGCTTGACATGCCTAGGCTAGTCGACTAGAGCTTTCACCCAGTCAACTAGCTGAACCATTAGTCGACTAGGAAGACAGATGTAGTTGACTTGAACTAGTCGTTGGCCTAAAACGGGAATTTTTCAACAAGCCATTTTTGACCATTTGAGGTGTGTTTTGGTAAATTGTTTTGACCCGAATTTCACCATATATATAGATTGTAGTTCAGAATTTATTTTTAAGAATTTATGATCATTTCTTAAAGAGAATTTATTTTTATGCTCCAAAGATTTTTTTAAATAAACACTCTTTCTTTGGCCTTTGCTCAAAAGATTTTTCAACCCTTTATTGGCAATCCTTGATCTCCAAAAGCCCCAAAGTCAATCATTTTGAGATCAAGTTTTATATAGCCTCATCACATTCACACGAGCTTCAATTCGGGCTAAATGTAATTGTATTCAATACATCATTGTAAGTATATTCTCACTTGTGGTTATGAGAAGTGTTTGTTGGAAAATACTCAAAGGAGTTGAGGTGTTGTTTGTAAGTTGAAATCCTCAAGGGTTGATGTGCTTGTAATTTTATATGTTGATATTTTTAGTGCAACTTTCGAAGTGGGACTTGGGTGCTAGTTGTAGGTCATGTGGTGACTGTACTAGGGTAAAATTAGTGTGTTTGAGATTGTGCTTTTTTGCCTGATTTCTTACGTGCAATTGATTCTACTAATTTGTTGATAAAGATTTTATCTTGGTAACTTAAGTTAAAATTTTTGAAAGCACTTAGAGTTTATATTAAAATTTCACAAACACTATTCATCCACTCTAGTGTTTCTCTTTGCTATTACATGATCCAACATGTGGTATCAGAGCAAGGTATTGAAATATGGCGTCAACAAATATTACTTTTTCCGAAGGCTAACCCATTTCTCATCCAGCATTGCTCATCGGATCGAACTATGTGAGTTGGAAGAATAGAATCAACATTTATCTCAAGTCAGTTTCATATGATTTTAACCCACTTCATATGGTGTAGACCCCATATGAAGTACCAACAAAACCAGGCACATCATGGACCAATGATGAGAAAGAGAGACACTTTGAACATGAAGGAGATGAATATGCTTATTATGCAATTGACAACACAGAGTGCAACCAAGTTTCATTGGCTACCACGATACATGAAATATGAAAAAACCCATGAAGATAATGACATAGTAAAACCATCAAAAGTTTCTCTTTGTGCCCACAGGTACAAGATCTTCCAATGAATGAAGGTGAATCGATAACAGAGGTGTACAGTCGCAGTCGCTTCATGAAAACCATCAACACCAGTGTCGGGTTAGGTAAGAGCTACAACCAATGCGATCACGTGAGTTAGATTCTCCGATCTCTCACACCCAAGTAGCAGAGAAAGACAACAGCCATAGAAGAAAGAAATGATCTTTCCATGCTCACCTTGGAGGATCTCATAGATAATTGTTGGATCATATAGATAGCAAGCTAAACACTAGAATGGCCTGATTAGTGTTTCTAAAGAATTAATGCACAAATATAATTTCACACCCTCCAATTTAGCCTAAGTATCTTGACAGTGTTACCTCCTCAAGAACTTCATCAACACTATGTAATACTAGCAATGAAAATAGAGTAAGTTTGCACTGCGGAATATCAATCAGAATGCAAGTAATGGAAGAAGTCACACAACAATCGCAAACACCAGAAATTATCCTGGTTCACCCGCCCTGGGCTACTCCAGTCCCCAACCTCTTGTTAGGATTTTCCACTACAAACGCTCTTAAACAAGAGAGCAACTGCCTCCAATGAGGGCTTTTACAACATACAAACACCTAGTTTCACTTACTAGGAATTTTCCAAGTACAACAACCACCTAGTTCCTCAAACAAGGAATTTCCAACAACACTAACAGCACCAATACCAACACCAACACCAACACCACTTCAACACTTGAGAACCTCAACACTTAGAGGCTTTTCTCAAACCAACCAAACACAACCAAAATCAACTTACCACCACACTTATGGGTTTACAATACCTTTCTTGAAGATGAAGAGTACAACTCTTTCTCCAATAACCAATGTAGATGAAGCTTGTGTATTTTGTGGTATTTTGTGAATAGCTAAGGAAGTTCTTTTTTATCTCAAAAGAATGAAGATTAAAAACAAAAGAGAACAAATGAAAACACAATTGAAATCTCAGAAACATCAAGATTAAAGCGTGAGAAGATTTCAAATTGTTTAAGGCTAGATGCTTAAAAGCTTTAAAGAATTTGAAAACAAAAGCCTTCGAAATTTTAAAGAGCTAGAAAGAGAGGAAAGCTTGAATATTTTTGCTTAAAAATTGATCATTAAGTTAGCCAAAAAATCTCGGCAATCTCCACTTAAATAACGATAAAAAACCGTTGAAAATCGTGGACCAAAAAGCCTTACTACGAAAAATCGACAGCTTTCCATAAAAGTCGGAGCTATGTTTTAAGTAGTAGTTGACTCCTGTATTGACGATAGTCGACTCCTCGTATAGCTGCGGTCGACTCCCAACAGCAACAGAGAACAAAAACAGTAATAACAGACACAAACAAACTCCGATTGAGCTGATTCAAGATGCGTTGAAAAGCTAGTGAAGTATGCAATCTAATGAGCTAAGAATGAATGAGAAATTCCAAACATAAAAAAAGGCAAAGGTCAGAATGCAGAAAAGCCAACACAAAACAACACTTTCTTTTTCCACAAGAATGTAGTCTACTACTATAATGAAATTAATCGGATATGATAGTGATGCATAGAAAAATAGCTCAAATGACTTAGAAAAATGTTTCAACTCATTTTAAAATATTTTCTAAATAATTGAAGGAGTTTAAAACATTGAAGAACATTTTCTTAAGTGTGTGAGCTTGAATAACAAAGCTCTATACAAAGATCTAGACAAGATAAAAACTTACATCAATTATATGATTAGTAACACTAATTATTTGCTTAATCATCAAAACCAACTTAGTGATGTTGCAATAACCAATAGTAACCGCATGGCATACGAGCTTCAATTGCAATAAAGGAATGATAAGGAGCAAACCAATAAGAAGGCTATTGCTTTCAAAGCCACCTCGGAGACGGAGGAACCAGGAGATGAATTTAAAGAACTTTCGCTTATAACAAGGGGAATCTAACAAACATAAATTATCTAATGATTCTGTTGTTTGTTTTGGATGTAATAAGTTAGGACATATGAAGAAAGATTATCCATTAGCAAAACTCAAGGGCCAAAGCGTCGAAAATGTAGGAGGCCAAAGAGGAAGGCCCTAGCCGCTTGGGATCAAAACTCGGACAAATCATCCGATGAATCAGATGAAGAAAAAAAGAGGGAGCATACATGTGCTTAATGGCACTCGACAAGGTAAATTCTAACTCAAAATTCTAATGAGGATGTTATAATTGGCAAGAAGAATTTCATAACTTTATGTGCAATATGAGAACACCTTAAAAGAACTTTTAATTGTTAAAAAGAATCATAAAACTGTTTAAAAATAATGATAATGAAAAATTAAAGAAATTAGAAAAAATAGTGAATTAAAAGATGAAATAATTAAATTGAAAAATGAAACGATTCTAGAAGATATAGCTAAAATGAACAATGATTTAAAAAGAGAGACCTTAAAATTAAGTATTGAAAATCGTAAATTAAAAGAAGAGAACAAATTTCTTAAAATGAAAGTAAAAACTTAAACAATATGACTAATGAACTAGATAAGAATATATCTACCATTAAATCAAAATATGAAGATTTACTTAAAAATGTTAAAATTTTAATAAATGAAAAGAAATTTTAAAATTTTTATTAAATACTCAAAAGCCAACTAATAATAAATATGGTCTTGGATATCATATGAAAAAAATCAAAATCATGTATATATATACAAGATTTACCAAACAAACTACAAGTAAAAACCCTAATGTGCAAAATATAAATCATCCTAAATAGAATAAAAATTCTAACACAAGCCATTCTAAGTCTAATAATGCTTTTAAAGTTTGGATTCTTAAAAATGGTTAAATAAAAATGAAAAATTCTTCTGTTAATAATTTCATGAAAAACATGCATGTCTTAAAATTATGAATATAAAAACTACGGAAACTCTAAACCAAATTGGGTTTGATTTCTAATTGAATGACAAAGCTTTTGGAACCATAATTAAGGTACCTCAAACCCCAAAGCCTAATTTTATGGGTACCTTATATAAGATAAGAACTTATTAAAAATAGTTGAAAGAGTTCAATGATAATAAGTTCAAAACGATTAATTAATCATATGACAAGTATTGCACACAAAATATAATGAAAATATGCTTATATTACATTCTGTGCACGATTAGTCAGGTAGTACATTCACTGTAGTCGACTAATCCAGAGCTCGGTCAATATATACTTAGTTTCCAGGAATTAGTCGACCAAAGTTAAATTGTTAATAGACAAATACACTGATTAGTTGACTAACTATAGTGCCCTAGTCAACTAATTGTCATGTTTTCTCACAGATTCTGATTTTAGATCTTTCCGGGTTTATATCAGTTTTTATTACTTTATTTGGGTTTCGCCCAACTTATTAGACTTAAGTTTGGGAATTTTATGACCAATCCCATGGACCCAAAAGTATTAGGGTACCAAATCTCTTGTTTATTTTCTACCCCCGTACAACCCGGAAATTCAACACTTCATTATTTGGAAAAGAAGAATGCATGAATTCAAGGAGGCTTAAAATTTGATATGCATCTTTGTAGGGGAGGCTCAATAAAAAGTATGTTACTATATTTGTTTGGTATATTTTAACATTTGACCTTTCTAATCAATTGGTGTCACATTCATATGCTTACACATTGACTCATTCACTGGATATGATGGAAATAGAAATGATATTTATAAAAATGATACATTTTGACTTCACATTTTGTTTCACATTCGGTATTATGAACGCGTGGTATTAGTTGAATTTTCCACTTGCATACTTGTAATTGATTCAAATAAATCTATATGATTATTGCAATTGAGAGAATATAAATCTTTATATACAACACTTGGTATCATATCACTTGAGATACGTCATCCTTAATAATTGAGATATTGAGTCGCCTACACCTACAAGAATATTTAATTTGACTCATGTCATTCTTATTTAGAAGTAAAAAAGGAGAGAAATAGGAAAATATAAAATATGACATATAAGAATGAAAAGATTTTTTATTTCAATACACCCTTTTTGATAATGTCAAAGGGGCAGAAGGATTAGATGGCATACATAAAATACGTTTAACACTTGGTATCTATGTTTACATGTTTTGCACATCGTATCTAGCACATTTATTTTCTAACATGCTATGTTGCAGGAGGAGTAAGTATGCATATCATATTTTTATGTGATCATGTTTGTCATCATCAAAAAGAGGGATCATGTTGAATATTGAGTCATCCTATGTATGTTTTGATGATGGGCAAACATGGCATCTAATAATCTGAGTGCAAAAATAAAAGTATAAAGCAATTCAAAGAGCACTTAAAGCTTGGTGAGTTCAACCAAGCGATAGCATTCAAGAGAATCAAGACAAGAAGCTCAAAGATTCAAGACTACATCAAGAAGCTTAATGTAATATTTATTTGAAGTAATTTTATATTTGTTTTGATTAGATTGTTAAAGCCTTAATTGAAGCTCACACACTTGGAAATTCTTCAAATAAGTTTTCAAAATGTTTAGAATTTTTTTTCAAAACATTCCTAAGTTTTTAAAGGCCAAACACAATGTTTTATAGGCTGACTCATCAACCAAAACAGAGACTCAGTCGACTAGAACAGACACAGTCAGCTAGCTAGACCTGAAAGTTATTGGCTTGCAGCATGTCAATCTAGTCAATTAAAGTATATGAAGTGGCCAACTACCTGATGAGCTTGTAGACTAGTGAGCATGCATTAGTCAACTAGAAATTACAGAAAGCAAACAACTTCTTGACATGCATGGGCTAGTTGACTAGAGCTTTCACGTAGTCGACTAGTTGAGCCATTGGTCGACTAGGAAGATAACTGCAGTCGACTAGAACTAGCCGTTGGCCTAAACGGTAATTTTTTAACTATAGCCTATTTTGACCGTTTGAGGGGTGTTTGGATAAATTGTTTTGACCCAAATTTCAACAAATATATAAAGAGTAGTTCAGAATTTAATTCTAACAATTTATGATCAATTCTTAAAGAGAATTTATTTTTGTGATCCAACGTTTTTAAAAGAAAACCCTCTTTCTTTGGCATTTGCTCAAAAGATTTTTCATCCTTTTATTGGTTAATCATTGATCTCCAAAAGCCTCAAATTCAATCATTTTGAGATCAAGCTTTATTAGTCTCATCACATTCACACGAGCCTCAATTCGGGCTATAGGTAATTGTATTCAACAAATCATTGTAACTTGTAAGTATATTCTCACTTGTGGTTGTGAGAAGTGTTAGTTGGAAAATCCTCATAGAAGTTGAGGTGTTGTTTGTAAGTTAAAATTCTCAAAGGTTGATGTGCTTGTAATTCTGTCAGCTAAGAGGTTATTAGTGGATCTTTCCAAGTGGGACTTGGGTGTTGGATGTGTTTTTGGGCTTGCTTTCTGTGGATGTTTGTTTTATATATTTGATTTGGACCTTGGTTTTATGGGCTGTGGACTTGTGGGGTTTAAACACCATTGTTTTATGGCTTCTTTATTACAAGAGAATTGTAAGAAACTGAAATTCTTGCATGACATGGTTTCAGAACCATGCATGGAAAATATCCGCATGGCATGGCCTTGAAACCTTGCATGAAAAATGGTTGCATGCATCGCTTTAATCTCAATTAAAGAGGATTAATCAACTCTCTTTTATTATCTTATTTACATTGAATGTTCTAAAATATTATTTGGAAATTCACTTTTTGATCACAGTAATTTATTTATTAATCCATTTTTATCAACTTAGTGTGCAACCCTTGCATAGATGTTGATACAATCAATAAACTCCCATTATACCATCGTTAGGCTATGTTGAGAGCTACATTCATGGCTTCTTGAGAATAAGAGTGTCTTATACTCTTGACTACCAAGTTTCATCCACAAGATGGCATTCTTTCCGAGGTTATGAATTGATAAATTATTATGAAGCAACGAGATGGGTCACAACTACTACAAATTACTACAAAAAGGAGATGATGGGAAGGGTCACAACTCAACGCAAAAGATACAACTCCAAAAACCAAGCTCCTGAATAATCTAGTCTTATGTGCCAGTAGGGAAGTATGATTCAATTGCAAGTGTGCAAGTTGATGTGTTCGATATGCATCTCTTTTGAAAGCTTCAATATTACAGTGAGTATAATGTTTACTTTGAAAAAATGGAGTCATTGGCGAAATAAAACACACCTTACATCACAATACAGCTAGAAGTTCAAAACAAGACTGCTTTTGGATATCTGGATCGAGTAGGGAACAGGTAGCGACTGCAGTTCAGGATTAATATGCGCTCAAATTCATAGTATAGAGCCCAAACAAATAATTAGACTGCAAAAGAAAAATAATCCGAGTCAGGGGTCAATGATAGAGAGAAAATGTTACAAGAGAAATTCCTTACAGCTTACATTGCAAATGCAGGCTCAGGCCCCATCATTATCATCATCATCGGAAAGCAAGCAATCTTTTATTTGCTCCCTGAACATGACAACATGAAAGGTTCAATTCAAACCAATAGATTCATCATGCTTTTCATTTGACAATAACAAAGATTGCCATTGCAAAGTCTGAATAGCCAATTATTTAATGCAATCAAATTCCATGTCCATACGCCATAGAGAGAACATTAAAATTAGTGGAGCTAACTCTAATGTGTTGATTTATCTAATAATAATAGGGCGCATGTCAAGACACATTTGATACCAATGCGTGTGGATAGTAGGATTGTTGTGAAATACTTTGCATAGAAATATAGCATATATTTTTTGAACGGTAAAAATTATGATTCATTAACTTTTCAGGGATACTATATTGTTTTAGACTATTCTTGGACATAGAAGGTAGAGAGGACACAAGCGTCGTCATTTCCAAATAACCAATCCTAGAATAGCACAGGTATAGACTCCAAAACATGAAGAAGTCACTAAACAAATTAGGACCCGTATTCTAACTCAATGCGAAAGTTATGCCTCCCTTTCCTCAATCAGGTATGAACACTAAACACAGGATCCCAGACATTCCAAACAAAGATAGATATATTACTGATGTTGGATACCCTTCATTCTGCGCGAACTCCTCCTAGGACAAGGCAGATGAGAAGCTCTCCTCGTAAAAGTACCTTGCATGGATCTGGCATTTGCAGTTCTCTTTTTTAAAATGTTAATGAGCATCACCTGCCACTCCATTGTATATGCAGCAATAAGATGTGGAAGGGTGTCAATATCAGCAGTGGTGGGTGGAACAGGAATAAAGGCATTATGATGCAGGCCATTACCTGCAATGTCAGTGGTGACAATGGAAACAAGAACACAAGCATTCAGTATACAAAGGGGAGCAGAGTTTGAGGCCCTATTCTGAAATGCCGATGTGTCAATAACACTTATAAATCTGGCACGAGCAGATGCATCGAGTGATGAGGAGAGAGAAATTTCAGGGTCAATGGAGGGTGCATCCACAATCATAGAGTCATCAGCAACATTACAAGTAGTAGACTCGACAATAGGATGAGGTGATACTTCTATCTTGGATATAATTATTTCCATCACATGTTACTGAAGGAGATTCAATTGGAGGGGTACAAGTGGTACATAAGATAACAGTAGGCCGAACAAGCTCCTTAGATACATGTGAAATTTGTTTAGCCTTCCATATAGGAGCTGCATGGCAGTAAGCATCCACATAACCAAAGCAGCTGTACATAGAACATCTAGAAGATATCCACTCATATTCCATGAGTAATTCCATATGTTGATCACCTTCGATATCTAAGGATAGTTTATGAGGCAATGGATGAGCATCACCAATTTCAACAAAGCATTTTGTATAAGCCAAGCGCTCACACATCGCTGTAGCTTGGTCCATATACAATGGCTTATCAATTAGGCTTGTCGTTTTACTAATGATTCTGTAGACCAAAGCTTTAGGTGTAAAGCCAAAAAACAAACCCAACATGGACTGATACAAGTAGATCACTGTACAAACCAATATTTGCACTCCATCTTCGCAAAACGATAAGACGACCATCGAATAGCCAAGGACCATCTTGTAAGATTCTGGTACAATCATCAACTAGTGAGAAATTGAAGAAAAAGAAACCATTTTTTCTAGAGAAAACTTCGAAACTGCCAACATGCTTCTATAAACAAGACACATACTTTAAGGTGAGAAAGAATGTCATATTTCCCAAGACGTAGCGAACTAAAGTGTTATCCCATTGTTCAATATTGACACCGATTTTCTCGGTGATATGGGCATACAGGTGCCCTTCTGAGTCGTTCTCACTTCTGAGTCTTTCTTAAGCTAGTCTAGCCTACAATCTGCACTCATATTTATGCCTAGCGAATAAATATCTTTTCGGCTTTGGGGTCCAACCCATTCACTGAATTTTGGAGTGAAAGGAACATGCCGATTTCCATTATTTGAACTTGGAAGCTTATTGTCCACTGCCGTAATAGGCTTTTGACACATCAGCTCCTACACAAATATCCTTGCCAATACTACTTGATTGGTCTCGAGCATTATCGTTTTAAAACTTTCCAATGTCTCACAATAGTACATCCAGTTTCCATATTATTAGCTTCTTCAATGCCAATCGACCTCCAACTATCTCTTGATGCGTGGCAACACCGTAAATAGTCTTTGCCGTAGTGGCCATTGCGTGCAACCCCTCCAGCCTCCCCCGAACTTGAAGAGACCACCAGCAAGATCACATGCACTCAACCCATGGTTCACCAATTGCTCACGACTCCTGCTCACTACAATCGGCTAGCATGTTGTAGTTGATCTGCCATCTCCATCCTCCATGCCATCCGCAAGTAGTTGGTCATAGCTATCGCACAAAGGAGTTGATCGTAGCCCCAGCACCCACCAGTGCCAAGTCATCCATCCCCTGGAGATAGGGACATGACTTCCGTCTGTATCACGTCGGGGACCACAGATCTCCAAGCTCCTGGAAACCACCTTTGCGACCTCTGATCTACCCAACCGGGACATCCCCATCAGACATCCCCTGCGTGCAGCCCCTATTTCCATCCTTCCAACGGTCTTCAAACACCACAGCAGTGCCAACCACCATGTCATCCACCCATAGCCTCTTTCTATTGTTCGCACACTCATCCACACCAATGGCCTCACTATCATGACCACCAACATCCATAGATTGTGAGAGGTTGGAAGAACACATACCTCGCTCGTGACCCATCGGAAGCGTCCCTCTGCACTGAGCTTCCAATCGTCTATCGCGACCTCCAGTCATTTCCATCCGATCGAAATCGACATCCTGGGGCCTCCAACCACTGTGATCCCAGATTGCAACTCCTCTGCTTGCAAAACAGATCTTAACTCATCCTTTTGTCGACCTCCAAGCTCCGACAATTTCCCCAGTTAGGTTCTCCGTCGAGCACGATAGACAGATAAGGCCACCCTATTGCTGGGGTCGGGGGGGGGTCAACAAAGGCAGCTAACGATGAGGTTGCTGAAACCCTAGGTCCTGCGAGCGCCACCCTCTCTAATCGAATCGGTTATCTCTTATACATACATATCTCCAATTTATAATCCATGGGCCAACTCTTGAGATAAATATAGCATTTATATAAGCAAATTTTCATGCGAAAAAAAGGCTCGGCGCAAAAAGTGTTAGAAAGAGTTTTGTTTAGTTTTCTCAACAATGCTAATACATATACATACCAAAAATCAAGAAAATCCCCCCATATTTGCCCTTTGATCGGATCGGTACAAAATATTCTATTGTTCTGAAATCGTTGAATTTGTAATGGCTTGATCGAGTGTCAAATCCACTTAGGATTCCCCCATTATTTTTTCTAGGGTATATATATGTATGGATTAAACATATGAATTTTTTTTATAAAAATGCAAATAAAAAATTTGCGGACCAAAATCTTATGCTAAAATTTGGATGATGTAGCTATGCACGTGCACAAAAAACCCATATTCCCCCATTTTAAAAATATTTTTATATGATTTTTGTACACATTCTAAAACCCCAAAAACTCAAATATGGATGAACCCTAGTGGCATTTGATCATCGATCCACTCGTTGCAAAAAGTTCTATTTTCATGAAACTTCTGAAACCATTTTGCAATGGTTAGATTGAGAATCAAATATCATTGAATTCACTTAATTTTTGGTGTGTTAATACATATACATACCAAAAATCAAGAAAATCCCCCCATATTTGCCCTTTGATCGGATCGGTACAAAATATTCTATTGTTCTGACATCGTTGAATTTGTAATGGCTTGATCGAGTGTCAAATCCACTTAGGATTCCCCCATTATTTTTTCTAGGGTATATATATGTATGGATTAAACATATGAATTTTTTTTTAAAAATGCAAATAAAAAATTTGCGGACCAAAATCTTATGCTAAAATTTGGATGATGTAGCTATGCACGTGCACAAAAAACCCATATTCCCCCATTTTAAAAATATTTTTATATGATTTTTGTACACATTCTAAAACCCCAAAAACTCAAATACGGATGAACCCTAGTGGCATTTGATCATCGATCCACCCGTTGCAAAAGTTCTATTTTCATGAAACTTCTGAAACCATTTTGCAATGGTTAGATTGAGAATCAAATATCATTGAATTCACTTAATTTTTGGTGTGTTGATCATCCATGAGGTATACAACAATCCTATAAAAAATTTCAAAAATATGGTAAAATGGGTTTTTTGTGCAAGTGCACAACTACATTTTTCCCATACGCACACAGTTCAAAACATCATATTGACACAAGCTAGATTCCTCATTGGTCTGTTTTGGGTCCTTTTTGTGGTTTACAGGCCAAGTTCTTTATCATCTAAGTTATAATAACTGAATTCAAGTAATTCAAGCTAACTTTACATTATTATTTATTTATTTATAGATTATGATGAATATAACGGTTTTCTCATGCTGAATTTATAATATTTTCCCCGCTATATATAAATTAGAATCTTGTTTAGTTGTTGTATCATTGGAGAATCCACCTTCGAAGTCTTTTGATATCTGTTTCCATGTATCTCAATATTATTGTGCCTGACACATGGACCTGTCTTTGTGATACTGAGGTTGCCAGGAGATTACATTAGATGTTTCAAAGTAGCCCTTGGTTTAGAACATAATTCTCCAGGTAGAAAGGGACACGAGAACAAAAACAATCCACCAACATCTGCTCAAATATTGTTCTTGGTAAATTGCATCTATATGAGACCATATGAACCTTCATGTTTGAGATATTGTAAGAGTTCAATTCAAATGGCAAAAATAAGTTTTCCCCCAAAAAAAGCAAAAATAATGGAATATGGAATATAGATTCATCATTTAGGTGAAAGAACATGACATACAAACTCAAACTTTTCTTTTTAGTATGAAGTGTACATTGTTTTCAATAAGAAAGCTAGTTCATTTCAAAATCATGGTTAAAACAGTCCTACAAATTGAACGATTGCTCACCTTAACCAACTGTCATCAGCATATAGCCTATCCTTTGCTCTCCGTGTCACTGATCCGGGAAGAAGAGAATAAAAAAGTTCAAGAGATGTTGTCTCCTTTGGAACAATCTGAAGACAGCAACTTTGGCAACATTTTGCTGCAAACACTTCACTTCTTGTCAGTGGCTTGTTGCAATTGTTTCTCAGGCTCTGCAAATCTGACTCACTAAATGGGCTTCCGCAGATAGGGCAAAGGTCCTCGGAAGGATTATCAGAGTCATCACGTTTGACATTTTGAAATTTGTGACGTAGTCGAGATGGCAGGAAATCATGATAGCCATTTTCATTGAATTTATTAAAATGAAATGGCTTCAACTTTTCCGCTGTTCTTACTATGGTGCGCTCTCGAGATGGATTCTCATCCTGTAAGACAACGATGTTTTCACTCTTAAATATCAATCACCAATCAATGTACTAATCACCCCTATATGTGTCAATACGAGTTTAGAGACCAAGTATTATCCCTGATTAGATTAAGGATAGAGATAATACCTGCAAGCGTGCAACAAATGATGAAACCAAATCATTAATGCCAGACAATGGCCTCTCGAGCAATTGCTGAGTCTTCAAACTATATAGTCAGTCAGAGTAAGCCACCTTAAAACCATATCTCCAAAAAGTCAAGGAGAAAGATGTCTGACCTGTCAAGGTGACAAAGCATGCTTAGCTCCTGAGAAAGACAGTCACGAAGTGGAAGCACCACAGGAACCTCCCACCTTGCATCGACATACTGTAAATCAGCAGGCAACGAATAACCTTGACCCTGAGCGAAGATAACCAAAGGAGATGTGAGTTCCCTATAAGTTGTACAATTACCAAGCAGGCAAGCACTTTTACCAGAAACATAATGAAAAAATTGGAAGATGTGACATTGTCAAATCATGGGATTCAAATCTCATTCTTTAGCCACATAAACACATGATGCTAGCCGTACACAAACCTTTACGGTCGAAGCTATTATATGACGTGCGATTGTTGATGTACATGACCCAAGCACGAGTTTGTTGTACTTGTTATCCAAAGCAATCTGAGGACATGGTGAATCATAAAAATGAGAGAAAAACTGTTTCTGATTCATTTTACAAATAAAGACGGAATGCAAGCAGTGTGCGGGGAAGAGGGGGGGTGAGGGTGCACCTTTTGTAAAGAACACATGCGCAAATGCTGGAGAAAATCTTCTTTCCCAGTGGCATCGGCAATGGTAAGCAGTAGCTCTCTCAGTGTGCTTCTTCTTTCAACACAGTCCCGAGAATAAATGTCTTCAATGGGAACAATATGCAAATCCTTATGAGGAGGATCTAAATCTGATACGGTTAATCTAATATCATCAATTGCTTGGTCAACTGCATGAGACTGGTCGAAAAAACAGATGCTCTCATCAATAAAAGCAACGCCAACACCAAATACCGGTAAAGCTTGAGATCTACTAGCATCCCAGCTCTTCAGGGCTTTGTATTGCATATCATGAACAAACTGCAAAGCTACTCTGGGATAGAAGACAATCATACAATTAAATTAATACATTAAAAAGTCAAAAAAAAACAAAAAACTAATTACAAAGCCCTAACAGGAACAATTACATTAATAACTTGCATAACATAAAGGTCATTTATATATCCTTCGGAAAAAAATAAAACAAAATTAGGAAAGTATTTGAATGATATAGTTAGGTTGCACATATGCAAGCTGTAAAGTAGAAAGAAGAAACCTAAGGATGCATTTATAAATATAAAGGCAGAAAAGACCCCTAATTAGACCTGGTCTGCCAATCGGGCTTAGTCCTCCAAACGATGTTCCATAAGGTTCCTTAGTCAAGCTCTAAAATTTGAAGCTACACCTTGTCTAGCAACTACCTTTTGAGTTACTGAAACATTGTAAAACCCCAAAACCATTTTGAAGTTCCATTGGTTTCGAATACAAATTTGTCCCCGAAACAAGGGTTTAGAAGACACTACTCTAACTGGACTTTTGGAATCTTCATAATGGATGAAAATGAGGTTTGTATACAAACCCGGTTTAAATTTAACTTAAATGAAACCACAGTTTGAGGAACTTATTTTCCAACCTAGGCCTCAATGTCTAATCCAAATGACACAGATGGCGGCGGTTACCATGGATGATAACCCATAAGCATGTACCCCTCACACACACACACACCCCCCCCCCCCCCCGGCCGGGGGGGGGGGGGGGGGGGGGGTGGGGTGGGTGTCCGTGCTTTCTCAATTGCTGGCCAAACAAGAAACACTATAGGCTGTCTGAATTGAGAGTTCAAGCATTACATCGTGATGTATAGCACCAAACAAATGCTAAGGACTGTTGTACCAATCTTCTTTTGAGCAGACAAAGTAAAAAACCCAACTGCTTGTGCATGCGGACACACCCACATAAAAATGCACAAGCACAAGCACGCAGACAGAAATCATGTCTTTTTAACCTCAGAGTACCATTAACATCTAGGAACTTCGGCCACCATGTGAAACGAGGCACATGCACCCAAAATGAACAATAACAGCAAAACCAACCCCAATAGAAGAACATCCATATCTCACATATAGGTAGCACTTGTCCTAGAGCAAACTAGACCCCAAGCCACCATTATCTCCACCGGGAATATTTGCACTTTGGCAATGCCTAGTGTGAACACTCAACCAGCGCAACTAATATCACTGACCCTTCAGATACGCTCCCAACAGCGCTCAAGTCTCACATTGAAGCCAAATTCATTAATCCCCGGTACAAAT